>PVJA010030416.1:7602-25912 GCA_004027025.1 Myocastor coypus | reverse complement strand
CGAACCTCGGTCCCTGAAGCCGCCCAAGCTTTCCCAAGCAGGCGCTTTAGACCACTGAGCCATCCCAACGGGCCCCTATTTTATTTTATTTTATTATTATTATTTTTTTTTTCTTGTTTCAGAACCTTTATTTGTTTATTCACTCATTTTTATGGCTGGCTCAGCCCACCCTGAGGGCAGGGCTGGCGCAGCATGTGGTGCCAGGGATCGAACCGTGGTCCCAGAAGCCACCCAACCTTTCCCAAGCAGGCGCTTTAGACCACTGAGCCATCCCGCTGGGCCCCTATTTTATTTTATTTATTATTTTTATTCTTGTTTCAGAAGCTTTGTTTATTCACTCATTTTTATGGCTGGCTCAGCCGGCCCCGAGGGCAGGGCTGGCGCAGCATGTGGTGCCAGGGATCGAACCGCGGTCCCTGAAGACATCCAAGCTTCCCCAAGCAGGCACTTTAGACCACTGAGCCATCCCGCCGAGCCCCTTTAATTTTTTTTAAAAGAGCAAAATATATTTACTGGGGGAAGGAAAGCTTCTGAGAGAGGGACAGATGGAGACGTGAGTGGGTCTCCTATTAAATTCTTTTAAAAGTTTTTAGAAAGGTTCTTTGTTGCGTATGCTCAAAGTTGTGATCTTTTTGTCTAAGCTTCCCAAGGAAATGAACTATTATTATTTTTAATGGAAGCAGTCCTAGATTTGACTCTATCACTTCCACGTAAATTTAGATAATTTGCTCATTTCAATCTCAGTTTTCTCTTTCTTTTTTTTTGGCTGGCTGAGGCTGTCTTAAGGCAGGTCTCATGCTCCACATGACAGAGGGGATGGAACTGTGGTACCTAGTGTCTGAATGACTTTGCCGAAGCATGTGCTTTAATCAACTGAGCTACCTGGCAAGCCCCCAAAGATTTTTTCTTTTTTCTTTTTTTTTGGTTGTATCAGGCTGCCTCTTGGGATGGAACTGTGTCCCCTGTGCCTGACAGGGATTTCTCGCACAGGCGTTTAAACCACTGAGCTAACCTGAGAGCTCTCTCTCTCTCTCTCTCTCTCTTTTCTTTTATTTGGAAACAGGGTCATGTTACCCAGTTTGGACTGGCCTTGTACTCACTTTTGTAACTCCCAGGCTGGTGTCAAACTCACAGAGATCCTCCTGTCTCAATTTCCCAAGAGCTGGGATCACAGACCTGTGCCACCAAGTCTGGCTCCAGGGCCAGCCCAGGGTATTCAGGACCAGCATGGCCTGCTGGGCTGGGGATCAAACTCGGGTTCTTGAGCTTGTCAGGTAGGTGTTTATGCCTCTGAGTTATTTCCTCAGCCCTTCAGTTTCCTCTTTTACAAAATGAGGCAACACTAATTTCAGCGAGTATCCTAGGGACTAGCTGGGACAATGCAAATAGAAGTATTTAAGAGCAAATAAACTTCTTTGAAAATAGAAGTTAAGACAGGTATGGTGGCGCACACCTGTAATCCCAGCATTTGGGAGGCTGAGGCAGGAGGACCGACATAATTTCGAGACCAGCCTGGGCTACAAAAGTGAGCTCAAGACCAGCCTGAATTGCATAGTGAGATCCTGTCTCAAAAAACAAACAAACAAACAAACAAAAAAACCCCAAGTTAACTATTTAAAAAATAAAGGAGACATCCACTTGGGACCTCCCTTCTGTCCCTTTCTCAGACAGGAGCTTTCTTTCCCTCAATAAATACATTCTGCTCATTAAAAAAATAATAAATAAGAAGCTAAAAAAAAAAGGAAGTTATGAGTTGCTGCAAAATAAGCCAAGAAATTAAATACAGTCTACATAGCTTTCTATCTCTATGCTAAGTCACACTGACTTCGTACTATGTTACCATCATACAAAATTATGGGGGAAAATCAATGTAGCTACATAAAAGCCTTTAAGTATTTCCATACAATGTCTTATTTTTTATACTCCCATGCACTTAAACATTCTACTTTTTGATAGGTAAAAAATTATAGAATATCAAGGTAAAATTATCAATATTTAAAATTACAATTTTTTCTAAGTATCAAAATTAAAGGAAATTTTGCTTTTTTTTTTTGGTACTGGGAATCAGACTTAAAAAATATATATTTTAGGGGCTGGGGAGATAGCTCAGTAGAATAAGTGCTTGCCTGGCAAGTTCAAGAGCCTGAGTTCAATCCCCGGTTCTGAAAAAAAAAAAAAAACCTCAAAACTCAAAACTACATGTATTTTAGTAAGGGTCCACAGGGTCTACAAGGTCTCACTACTAGATCAGCCTCCCAGGACCTGAGATTACAGGCACAGGCCACCGCACCCAGTCTCAATTGCAGTTTTAGTGCCCCCCTCCAGGGGGGCAGGTCCAGAGATCTGAACATCCCATCCCCATCCCACCCTGGCCCTGCACCTGCCTGCAGGTGCTTTAATCCACTGAGCTATTTGGCCAGCCCTATACCTAGACATTTGAAGGCAAAATTTTTCCTTTTTGGGGGTATGTAGTAGTAGGGATTAAACCCAGAGAACACTGAGGTATATCTTCAGCCCTCTATTGAGACAAAATCTTATAAATTGGCCAGGATGGCCTCAAATTTGCAATCCTCCTGCCTCAGCCTCCCACGTAGCTGAGATAATAGGTATTCACTTGTCTTAAGTGTAAGTATTAATTTGTTTTGAAACAGGGTCTTGCTATACTTCAGGCTGACCTCAAATTCATGGCAATCCTCCTGTCTTAGCCTCTTAAGTGCTGGGATTACAGAGATGCCCCACCATGCCTAGCTCTGTATACATAATACTTTTTAGAAACAATAAACTGACCAGGAACATGCTGAGCATTTATTCTGAAAGCAAAGATTAGTAGAGAGACTGTTCTATTTCTGAAACTTCCTATATAAATGTGTAGTAATGGTAATAATAGCAGAAAACAAAAAGATACTCAAGATAATAAACCTGAACTACAGCAATAAAAACATATAATCTTTTTAATATAATCCAGATACTTTGTTTTAAGTAATATTCCCTAAGTAAATCCTTGGGCAAAGATACATAGACTTTATTATTAAATTATCCCAATATGCTTAGAGAAAAACCAAGATAATAGGATGAACAGGGCTACCAGCCAATAATTCATGTATAAAAATATCACTGTATTTGATCTTGAGTTTATTTTTTTATTTTTCTTTTCGTTGTATCGGGGATTGAACTCAGGACCTTGTGCTTGCCAGGCAAACACTTATTCCACTGAGTTATCACTCTAGCCCTTGAATTTAAACAGGATCAGAAAATGAACAATTCCAGAATATTCTCATTTTTTGATAAATATTTTATAAACATCATTGGGAGCATTTATGCAAGTAAGTATGTGAATATAAAAAGTACCAGGGCCAGTTATTTATATAGAAGTTACACACATTTTGTGTACAGTCTATTTTCTAACTTTTCCACATGAAATATGAAGTGTTAATGTGCTTAAAAAATGGCTTTCTAGAAAATATCATCTTAATTTTTAAAAATTCAGTATTTATACAATTTTAATATAAAGTTCTGTTTGTCCCTTCTCTGCCCCCTGTGCTGAGGATTCAAGCCAGAGCCTCACGTATTCTAGGCAAGTATTCTGTCACACAACTATATCTCTAGCGCCAGTGCAAGTTTAATATAAACAGAATTTGACTTCTAAATTAATACAGTCCTTTGGCTTTAAAAATACTTTTTAGGTATTAGAAATTTCAATTACATATTGAAACAGTATGTAAACTGAGACTACAAATTTACCTAATAATTTGTCCTTCTTCTTCTGGAGTAGCTGGTCTTAACCCCAGAACTATGTGACATACCTATAAAGAAAGGAAAAAAAAAAAAAAAAAGATAAATCAAACTTTGCCAGCTGGTACCAATGACTTGATTACATATTTTACATTCTGTGCATGAGATTCATTTTTTATATTTATTTGTTTTTTTGGTACAGGGTCTCACTATACAGCTCAGACTCATAGTGCTCCTTCTATCTCAGCCTTCCCAGTCCTGGGATTATAGGCATACATCACTGCATCCAGTGTACCAGGGTTCCATAGCATGCCATACCGGGGATCAAACTTAAGTCCTTGCATTTGCCAGGCAGGCACTTAGACCACCCAGCTACCTCCCCAACCACAAGCCCACTTGCTAGATTAGAATTAGCAGTTTTCTTTTTTTGGTACTGGGCACCAAACTCCAGAGCCTGCACTTGCCAGGCAGGTACTTATACTGTTGAGCTATATCCCCAGCCCCAGCAGTAGTTTTCTTTTTCCTCTTTTTTTTTTGGGGGGGGGGTGGGACTGGGGTTTGAACTCATGGACTTGTACTTGCCAGGCATGCACTTGTGCCATGGAGCTATGTCCCTAGTCCCTCCAGCAGTAGTTTTCAACTAATGAATTATCACTGATTCACTTGGATGAAATCCAGGGAGTACTGAGCTACATTTTCAATGCTTTTTAGTTTAAGATAGTGTCTTGCTATCTTGCCCATGCGGTTTTAAACTTGTGATCCTTTTGACTCAAACTCTAGAGTGGCTGGAATTGCTGTACAGATGTATACTGTTAGGTATGCCTTGATTTTTTTTTTTATTTTAAAAACAGAAGGTAATATGCAAATCTCTAAGTGGGAAGGAAGAAGGGAAGAATAAGAGGGGGTAAAAGGGAAAGAAAAGAAGAAAGGAAACAAACATGTGCTTTTCAAACTATATCATTAATGCTTTTTTATTTTTATTTATTTATTTTTTCTTGAGGTGCTGGGGCCCTCACAGATGCAAAACAAGCCCTCTATTATTGAGCTATATACCCAGTTCCAATGCTTTATTATTTTAGTAGAATGTTCTCATATGTTTTTATTGTAATATTACTGGATGGATGTGGCACAATCTATCAAACTACTGTTAACATGTATTTAGGTCATTTTCTGCTTTAGGATACAGAAGAATATCTACAAGAACATACACCTTTTAGTAATCAGTGAACAAGTTTCTATAGAATATATACATAGGTATATGTGACTTGCTGAGTCACAGGGGATATGTGTACCTCCAAGTTGCATAATTGCTATCAACTTCCAAAGTAATTATACCTTCCTATCTCCATCAGTAATGTGTGAGTTTCATTTGCTTGTTATCATTAATAATAGTATCACTGCTGGGTGTGGTGGCACATGCCTGTAATCCCAGCACTTTGGGAGGCTGAGGGAGGAGGATCAGTGTGAGTTCGAGACCAGCCTGGGCTACAAAAGTGAGTACAAGGCCAGCCTGAACTGCATAGCGAGACCTTGTCTTAAACAAACAAACAAACAAACAAAAAATAATAATAGTTCCACTTTACTTATTTATTTATTTTGTCTTTTTGAGACAGGGTCTCACTATGCAGTTCAGGCTGCCCTTGAGCTCACTTTTGTAGCCCAGGCTGGTCTCGAACTCGCACCAATCCTCCTGCCTCAGCCTCTGAAGTGCTGGGATTACAGGCGTGTGCCACCACGCCCAGCCTAATAGTATCACTTTAAAAACTGATCATTTTAGTAGGTATCTAATACATGGTTTAAATGTGTATTTTCATGGTAACTAAAGAGGTTAGCCAGCCAGGCATAGGAGCACACATCCCATCTACTCAGGAAGCTAATGCAGGTAGATCACAAATTTAAGGTGAACTTAGGCAAATTAGTAAAACTTTGTCTCAAAATAAAAATTAAAATAAAAAAAGGGAAGGTAGTCCAGTGGTAGAGCCCTTCTGTGTTCAATCAATCTGAGTAATGCAAAAAAAATTTTTTTTTCATAAATTTATTAGGCATTAGGATTTTTTTGTAGTACTTATTCAAATTTTTTGTACATTTTCACATTGTGATTCTGTGTTTTTCTTGCTGGCACCTATTCTTTGCATGCTCTTTTTATGTCTTTGGTTGGTTATTGGTATTATAAAAATTTTCCATGCTGTGGCTTAGCTTTCCACTCTCTTAATGGTATGGCTTGTAAGTTCTTCTTCTTCTCCTTCTTATTTAATTTAGTAGAGGGTCTCACTACATGATTGGACTTGAAGTGATTCTGTTTTCAGCCTCCCAAGCACTGGGATTATAGGTGCACACCACCACATCCAGTCTCAATCGCCACCTCAGCGAACCCTACTGAAGTCCAATGTAACACTTTTTTCCTCCTGCCTCAACATTCCTCCTGCCTCATTACAGGGATGAGCCATGTCAATCTATCACATTTAGATTTTAACCTACTTGAAATTAATGCTTATGTATGATGTGAGGAAGGAATAACGTATTTTCCCCATAAATATTTAAAAGATTTTACTATGTGCTGTCTTGTTATAAGTATGTGAGTATACCAAAGCCATAAGCAATTTAAAGGGAAATGCCTTTACAATATTGAGTCTTCCAACTTATAAATATGGATTATTCCTGTATATCATTTTCTATTGCTACTGAAAGTCAGTGGATTAAAGAACATGAATATCAAGAGACTCATCAGGCTAAAATCCAACATCAGCAGGCTTGCATTCTTCTGTAGAAAATTTAAGAAAAAAAAAATTGGGGCCAGGGAGATAGCTTAGCTTAATAAGCGCCTTCCCGACATGCGCAAGGTCTTGAGTTCAATCCCTAGTACCTCCCCCACACAGAAATTGATTAAGCCTGCTTTGTAGCCATACATTGCTTTGATTATGACCTTTTATTCTATTTTCAAACCTATCATCTTATGACCTTTCTAGTAATTAGGTTCTCCCTCCCTCAGAAGAAAAAAGCTTTACACCTTTAATGATGAGTAAGAATACATTTGGACCTCCCTGGATAACACAATCTTTTTGAGTCTTTAATATCTATATAGTCATTTTGACAAACAATAAAATAAGTTCACAAGTTCTGGGGATTAAAGCTTGGATATCTACAAGATAGGAGGAGCATTATTCTGCTTACCATACTTTTTTTTTTTTTTTTTTTTAAAGATATAAGGTCTCAGCCTGGCAGGATGGCTCAGTGGTCTAAAGCACCTGCTTAGGACAGCTTGGGTGGCTTCA
Source organism: Myocastor coypus (assembly GCA_004027025.1). Lineage (NCBI taxonomy): Eukaryota > Metazoa > Chordata > Mammalia > Rodentia > Myocastoridae > Myocastor > Myocastor coypus. The sequence continues at coordinate 18,908 of PVJA010030416.1, read as the reverse complement.
GGGACCACGGTTCGATCCCCAGCACCACATGCTGTGCCAGCCCTACCCTCAGAGCAGGCTGAGCCGGCCATAAAAATAAATAAACAAACAAAAGTTCTGAAACAAAAAAAAAAAAAAAAAAAAAAAAAAAAAAAAAAAAAAAAAAAAAAAAAAAAAAAAAAAAAAAAAAAACTAAAAAAAATAATAAAAAAATAAAAGATATAAGGTCTCATGATGTTGCTCAGGCTGGTCCTAAACTCCTGAATTCAAGAAATGCACTCTCAAGTAGCTGGGAATACAGGTATGTACCACTGCATACAGCCAGCACGCCATATTGTTAAACATGTTTTTTTTTTTTTTTCATTTATTAGATTTTATTATCTTTTAAACTCATTAGATTCTTTCTTTCTTTTTCTTGTTTCAGAACCTTTGTTTATTCACTCATTTTTATGGCCGGCTCAGCCTGCCCCAAGGGCAGGGTTGGCACAGCATGTGGTGCCGGGGATCGAACCGCAGTCCTGGAAGCCGCCCAAGCTTTCACAAGCAGGCGCTTTAGACCACTGAGCCATCCTGCCGGGCCCAACATTTGGTATTTTTGCCTGATTGATTGATTGATTTTTGGTCCAAGCGATCAAAGCCAGGATCTTGTGCTCACCAGGCAAGGACTTATGCAGCTGAGCTATATCCCTTTTTGCCTGCTTTATGAGAGAAAAAATATTTGGCATCCTTCCCATGAAAAAGAAATCACCATAGGAATGTTTTCTAGAACAATTCTACTTACACTGTACACTCAAGATTTAAATACGCCCTGCTTTTGGTGGTTCTGGGAACCAAAGAAATCCAGGACCTTGTGCATGCCAGCAAGTGCTCTATTGCTGAGTCAAATTCCCAACCAATATGTGCTACATTTTACAACTCAAAACACTCAGCCAAGAGTGATCTTCCACAAAAAAAAAAAAGAAAAAAGAAGAAAAAAAAAAAGAGTGATTATTTTTAAGCTAAAAACAGACAATAGAACAAGTCAACATCTAGTACTCATATTTTAACTGGATGTATAATTTTAAAACAATATCTGGTCAGAGGGGCCTAGCAGGATGGCTCAGTGGTCTAAAGCGCCTGCTTAGGAAAGCTTAGGCGGCTGCAGGGGCCACGGTTCAATCCCTGGTACCACATGCTGTGCCAGCCCTGCCCTCAGGGCAGGTTGAGCTGGCCATAAAAATAAATAAATAAACAAATAAACAAAAGTTCTGAAACAAGAAAAAAAATAAAATTAAAAAAAAAAAAACATTATCTGAACAGAGATAAAGTACAATAAATGCAATAAAGCTTATGTATGGAATATATTATGTTTGTCTCCCAAAAAAATCACTCTGATTTTCATAATGAAATGTTAGAAAACACACACAGACACGCACACAGAATCATCCAAATCTCAAGTATATACGTGCTTATAAGAGTCAGGGAAAAGGTGCTATTCCAAGGTCCTGATAAGAATGAGAAAATTGGGATAGCAAACTCAAAATGCTATACTATGTGAGAGCTACATGTTGACTCAACAATAATGTAAGTGATTATAACATTTATATAATGAGATAAAAGTTAACTTAAATGAAGCAATAATGAAAGAGCCTACAGAATCTACTATTAAAGATTTTATTTAAAATAAGGTAAAAGGGCTGAGAAGATAGCTCAGTCTAAGCACCTGCTTGGCAAGCATAAGGACCCAGCTTAAATCCCCAGTACCACATGCAGTGCCAGCCCTGGAACCCTGGGCACCAAGCCTGCCACCAAAATTGGGCATGGTGGCACAAGCCTGTAATTCCAGTGCTGGAAAAGACTGAGATGAGAGGGTCACTACGAGCTTAAACTGTATAGTGAGATCCTGTACCTACCAACCAACCAAACAAACAAACAAACAAATAAATAAGAAAAATAATTGGCTAATTTTTAATGTTATCAAGAAGGTCAGGGGCCCAGCGGGATGGCTCAGTGGTCTAAAGAGCCTGCTTGGGAAAGCTTGGGCAGCTTCAGGGACCGCGGTTCGATCCCCAGCACCACATGCTGCGCCAGCCCTGCCGTCAGGGTGCGGGCTGAGCCAGCCATAAAAATGAGTGAATAAGCAAATAAAGGTTATGAAACAAGAAAAACATAAATAAATAAAATAAAAAATTCTTTAAAAAAAAAAAAAGACTATAGTAAAGATATATATTCATGCCTTATCAATTTGGGGCTGGGGAGATAGCTCCCAGGCACAAGTGCCTGCTGGGCAAGTGCAAGGTCGTGAGTTCGAACCCTGGTCCCACAAAAAAAAAAAAAAAAAAGGTCAGTTCAATTTATATCAGTGACTTATACTATTTTCATATATATATTTATAAAGACATTGATGTGAATCCCAGCTGAATATTATAACTCACTGATATAAATGGATGTTATAGGGCTATTGGTTTTTAAATATATAACAATTAGTCGTGAACTATCTAGAAGAGACCAATTTCATTTATCCCAACACAGGTACCTTACAGAAAGGTTATCCTTTATTCGAAATGAAAGATCATGATAAATCTAAATATTCTAAACCATTCTAACCTTTACAAAAAAGTAAAATAAGAAACTAAAATAAACTTTAAAACTTGAATATAAGGTATTAAAAATGGGAAAATTTAAGCTGTATGTAAAAACTAGACGGAGAATATTCAGTATTTCTGACAGGAAATCTTTCTCTCCTTTCTTTCTCTTTTCCTTCCTTCTTTTACAATCCTCTCAGTCTTTCTTGGATCTTCTGAAAGACAAAGCTGGAGAAACAGCCTGCATTGTAGCTAGGATATCGCTAGATGATCGCCTAGCCTGAGAGATGGCATACTCTAAAAAATTTATATTGTTAAAGGTTTTTTTTTTTTTTTGTGGGACCAAAGTTCAAACTTACCACCTTGCACTTGCCAGACAGGCACCTGTGCCATGGAGCTATCCCCCCAGCCCCTAAAAAATTTATAAATACCTACTTATTTTCCCTCTTTCTGTTCATACTGCTTTGCTTATCAAAAAGGGCCTTTACTGGTTGCCAAGCAAACAGGAGGCTATGGGTTTGATTCCCTAGGTCTTGTGGATGGGGAGTAGAGGTCTGAGAGATAATGGAGAAGATTAGCAAATTATGGTTTTTCCAAGGAGGATTGTTTTCATATGCAGGCTGACTAGGCATGAGATACAGGATCAACAAACATAATCATCCATATTCTGCTTTCCCATTTCCCACAGCATGATTCTGTGAAGCTGCAGCAAGCATTTATATACCACCCCACCCTTTTCCAGGCAGTGTGAGGGATAACACAGTTCTGTTGTTATATAATACATTGCTTTGCAGTTACCTGGAAGAGCAGATTCAAAAATTCATTAGCAAGAACATTTTTCACACTCCAGATTTGATAATCTTCCAGCGTAAGATGGCCCATCTGAGACATTAAAAAAAGTATCATGTTAAAAGCCTCCTTATTTTTTATAGCATTTAAATACAGTTGGCTCATTACACTTACGTTCCTAGAAACAAAGCAATAACTTATATCCAATGCTATGTATTCAACTGAAAAATTCACAAGCTAGTGTAAAGTTACAAGTGACTGAGTTTACACAAACTGCAACTGACATTTTACTCAAGCAGTCACTGATAACAAAGCACTTTATTAATAATCTTCTTTATCCAGTAAGACTTGGGAAATAAAATATTTGCTTTAACAGTTACTTATGAAAAACCATGAAAGGCAATGAGTAGGTAAAATTAAATATTTACTAATTTTTCTTTTTCTTTTTCTTTTTTTTTGGAGAGGGGCTTGCTGTGTAGTTCAGGCTGGCCTTGAGCGCACAGTATAGCCCAGGCTGATCTTCAACTTTTGGCAATCCTCCTGTATCAGCCTTCCGATTGCTTAGATCATAGGCATGTACTACCACGCCTGGCAACTATTTACTGTTTTTTTTTTTTTTTTTTTTTTGGTCTTTTTGCGACAGAGTCTCACTATGTAGTTCAAGCTGACCTTGAGCTCACTTTTGTAGCCCAGGCTGGTCTCGAACTTACATCGATCCTCCTGCCTCAGCCTTCCAAGTGCTAAGATTATAGGTGTGCGCCACCACGCCTGGCTATTTACTGATTTTTTTTGGGGGGGGGGGCAGACTTCTCTGACTTATGCTTCTTTTATCTTAAGCCTTAAAAAATCATTTTTACATTTTTTTTGTGTGTGTGTGTATGTGGAACCGGGGTTCAAACTGACGACCTTGCATTTGCCAGGCAGGCACTTGTGCCACAGAGCTATCTCCCAGCCCTAAAAAATAATTTTTAAGGTTCTAAGACCTTAAGAAAAAAATCAAGCAATACAGACTTCATAGGTTTAGAGAAACTTATGAATATCTACATTATATTTCCCTCAAAATACAATTTCTAAAAAGCTTATTAGTATATTTGATTTATATAATGATCATATTCATCATGAGGGAGATTAATACATGTATAAATTACATCTTAATTTTTTATCTCTTATTCCCTCCCCAAAATACAATTTAACATTAATTTTATAAGCCAAGTAAAGCAACAGTTCTGTCATGCCAATGTGTATAAAAAATTATATATACATATAGAGGCCAATATTTATTTATTTGTATTTTGGGGGCGGGACTACAGGGTGTTCAGGGTCTCACTACTAGATTGGACTCGCAGTGATCCATCTGTTTACAGCCTCCCAAGAGCTGGAATTATAGGCTCCCACTACTATGCCCAGTCTCAACTGCCCTGGGGATGGGGCTAGCATGGGAGGCCCAGAGATCAAATCCTGGCCCTACACCTGCTTGCAGGTGCTTTAATCCACTGAGCTATCTGGCTGGCCCTGTATTTCTTTCTTATTAGTCCAAAATATAATCAAATGTTTGCTCTTTCAAGGGTTGAACAATCACCTAGTAATTCTAGATGAATTCTACATCAAAGTTTTTGGTTTTATGGTTTAATATTTATATATTCTCCTTTGATTATATAAATCTTTACCCTTCTATTTTTTATTTTGTTTCATTTTATTTCTTTTTTTGTGTGTTTTTGGGACAAGTTCTCGCTATGCAGTTCAGGTGGGCCTTGAGCTCACTTCTGTAGCCCACGCTGGTTTTGAGCTTGCACCAATCCTCCTGCCTCAGCCTCCCAAGTGTTGCGATTACAGGTGTGCGGCCACCATACCCAGCTTTTTATCATTCTAAATGTTAGCTAGAAACAGAAAAACAATTGCTTTCTCTTCCCTTTCTTAATTCTCTTACAGAAAACAGACTAATATAAGTTCATTTCTGTTGTTTACCAGGTGCATTTAATCACAAAATTTTATAACTGATGATAATGTAAATGCATACAGTTTACACCATTGGTTCTACGGATTTAGATACACAGTAAGAAATACTGCCCATTTCCTTAAAAAAAGAAAATTAGATAACTATATCACAGATACCTTAGTAATACTTACCCTCACTTTCTTTTCTCATTCAAATATATTGATAGTTAACTAACAAGGAAAATACATTCACATACCATTTTCAAAAGAGAAAACAAGTTGACTTACTTAATCACTAAAGCATATATCTCAAATGTCTTGCAACCAGACAAGAGATGTGTCAAGACTTATAGCTAAGAAAAATTTCTAAATCCAGGTCGAAAAATAAGTTGAAAGAAAGAAATATAAAAACTCATTTCTGTTTGTTTAACTTCCTGTTCAAAAGGAAAAGGCAGGAAGGAGTAGGAAACCATTGGATTATGCTTAGTACTCAATCACAGAATCTTTATCATGATTGCCTTTATTTTTTTTGTGGAACCAGGGAACAAACTCAGAACTTTGCACTTGCTAGGCAGACATTTTTGCTCCTGAGCTATCTTCCTGGCCCCATAATTGCTGTTTAAAGTTGCCCTGTTCACTCATAACAAAGAGAAAGTATTTTGAAGAGTCCTTCTCCCATACAGTACAGTGTTGAAAACTTTTGGATCTCTAATACATAATGCCCAGAAGGATCTTGGACCCAGAGGCCTATCTATTATTTTTCATATTATAATGCTGCCAAAAGCATCAATTCTTCCCATAACTATCCATATTAGTATTCTTTATTTTGTGTGTGTTTTTTGAGACAGGGTCTCACTATGCAGTTAAGGCTGGCCTTGAGCTCACTTTTGTAGCCCAGGCTGGTCTCGAACTTGCACTGATCCTCATGCCCCAGCCTCCCGAGTGCTGGGATTACAGGAGTGCGCCACCACGCCCGGCTATATTAGTATTCTTTATGTTTCTGAAAAGGACTTTTTACTGCTAGTTTTTATGGCAGAGGGATACAGAGGACTAAACCCAAGGTTTTGCACATACTAGGCAAGCATTGATTTTAAAAGATAAGAGTCATCACAGATATTAATAATGAAAACTACATAGATGTTGACCAGCAAATAGTTTTGTACACAGCATACTAAAGATACTACACATTTATGAAATTTAGAAAATCTGGATTTATCTTTTTTTTTTTTGTTTTTCTTTCACTTTATGTATATGGTATAGGGTCTCACTATGCAGCTCAGACTCATAGTGATCCTTCTGTTTTTGGCCTCCCCAGTGCTGTGATTACAGGCATGTGCCACCATGTCTGGACTCTGTAACTGACTTAGCGCACCCCAGGGGCAGGGCTGGCAGGGCACATAGGACCTGGGATGAACTCTGGCACTTGCAAAAGTAAGTATGTAAGGACTAGACAAATAATTCAGTGGATTAAAGTGCCTGCTTAGGCAGGTGTAGCAGCTGGGGTTCAATCTCCAGCATGCTGGCCCTGCCCTTGGGGCACTGGGAATGGTGGCACATGTCTCTAATTCCTACTCTTGGGAGGTTGAACACAGTTAGATCACTACCTGTCCAATCTATACAGTGAGACCCTATAAATGCTGTACTTAAAAAAAAAAAAAAAAGGTAGGCATTTGTCTGCAGAACTATCTCACCAGCCCTTTGGTTTATCTTTAAAAAAAAAAAAAAGCAGGGCATGGTGGCTCATGCCTGTAATCCTAGCACTCGGGAGGCTGAGGCAGGAGGATTGGTATGAGTTTGAGACCAGCCTGGGCTACAAAAGTAAGTTCAAGGCCAGCCTCAACTGCATAGCGAGACTCTGTCTCAAAGAGACATAAATAAATAAATAAATAAATAAATAAATAAATAAATAAATAAATAAAATAAAAATAAGAGAGAGCTGCAGGCTCTGTAACATCATACACTTCAGCAGCAAATGTTATTAATGTGCTATATAATCTAACAAACAAAAGTATAAATATGTTATTATTTCAGCTCACTGTGTAGTTTTACACTGAACCATGAAACACTGAAGTGAAAGAACAGAAAGAAAATATACTGAAGAGAACTTGATTCTTTTTACTTTGGAGTAATCATTAATGATTTCGTATCAATAATAAAACTAACAAGCAGTACAACCTCCTCTTAGCATTTAACATTCACTCAGAGTGAAACCATAGTGAAATGTAAAAACAATCATATCATTATGCTCTCATTAATTTATCCACTCTCATGATTCCAACCTCTATCTCTATACTGGGTTTGTGTCTGTTCTTGATATAAATGGAATCATATAGCATGCACTGTTTTATGTTTGGCTTCTTTTGCTAAATATTATGTTCACATAACTGTAATTTATTCAAATAGAAGAAATAACGATTGGAATCTATAGATCTCAATGGTTCCGTCTTATTAAACTGACTAAAGTTGTATTTAAAGATGGAATAAATTATCTTTAGAGATAATGTGGAGGTATTCTAACCAGTTTCAGAAAATGATTTGATGGGGGATAATGTAGAAGAGCTACATGGTTACTTATACAAAATATACTATTTCATTTTAGAGTTCATATTTGGGGAAAACAGAAATTGGTTACAGCTGGACTCACCTTTGTGGTGTCGTGTGCACTCAATATGCCTTCTACAATGTCAGAGAGGCCCGTATGTAGTTCCTTTAAAAACAATAACCCAAATGAGTAATTAGAAAAGAATAAGTGGGCCTAATATTTCTTATTCAGCACCTACAGAACATTGTTAGTTAAGATATTTTAAAATCATCATAGATTTAAATATTGCTTAAAAAATTAAGGCAACTTTCCCTTATTTTTCCTGTATACAAGTTTGTTTAATTTTTCTTAGCCAAATTCTCTTACTAATTTTGCATTATTAGCTATATTTTGAGTAGTATACTGTAGCAACTAAATGCAGTAACAAATTCTTTTCTCTTTTAAAATATTTGTTTCATTTTCCCATTAGAAATTTATGTGCCATGAAACATAACCAATCAAAACTTACAGGAATGTCATCAGTCCGGTTGTCCTTCCAAACCTCTAAAAGTGCAACTACCATGTCTCTTAGTTCAGTCCTGGAGAGAACTCCATCGCGGTCAACATCAAACACCTTAAAGCAAACTAATGAAAAGAAAATCTTATGGAAGCAAATTATTTTTAAATGCTGAAGAATAATGTATTTTATTAGAAACTGCTCTTGTATACTTATTTTGGTTTTCTCCTTTCTGAGCAATTCTCAGCAAGAGCAGACTCTACTGTATCACTGCATTTTTTGGAACTTGTAGGACTCTCTGTATAGATTTCATAAATTATTACTAAATTAACACCAAGAAGGGCTGGCCAAATAGCTGAGTGGATTAAAGCACCTGCAAACAGGCACAAGGGCCAGGGGTGATCCTGAGCCTGCCAGTGCCGGTCCCACCTCAGGGATGCGCTGAGACTAGCAATTGCGACTGGCCGTGGTGGTGCACGCCTGTAATCCCAGCTTTGGGAGGCTGTAAACAGGCAGATCAGTAATAGTCTCATCTAGCAGTGAGACCTGAACATGCTGTAGACCCTTCCCTAAGTATAAAAATAAATAAATAAAATAAACATCTAGAGGTTAGAGAGACCTTTGTATCAGCCAAATACAGAGTAACTTACTTTTTCTAAATATTTTAATTAATTAGTTAATTAATTAATTATTTGCAGGACTGGGGTTCAAACTCAAAACCCTGCACTTGACAGACAGGCACTGGTGCCATGGAGCTATCTCCCCAGCCTCCAGAGTAACTTCCTCATACATTAGAAAGAGATGTCTGTTATTATACAATATTATTATTATTATTTTTTTTTTTTAAGAATTTTTTATTTTATTTATTTATTTTTTTCTTGTTTCAGAACATTTGTTTGTTTATTCACTCATTTTTATGGCCGGCTCAGCCTGCCCTGAGGGCAGGGCTGGCGCAGCATGTGGTGCCGGGGATCGAACCGCAGTCCCTGAAGTCGTCCAAGCTTTCCCAAGCAGGCGCTTTAGACCACTGAGCCATCCCGCCAGGCCCCTATACAATATTATAATCTGTTACTTTGCGAAAGACCTATCTCTATCCCCCCCATTTATGTTCCTTGCTCCCCCCTCCCTTTATGTACTGAGGAATGAATCCAGGGAATTCACAGTTTTGCACATGCTAGGCAAGTGCTCTGTCACTGAGCTGCATTCTCAACTCCTTTGAGTTAATGTCTACTACTCAAAACTAACCACTGTGGAGTTGTTTCATATATGCTCAAAATATTACATCTAAAATGAATCAGCAACAGAATCGGCAAAAAACAAGCTGTTACAGAGATAAACTTCCTCCTATTTTCTCTCTTTAATACAGAAATTTTAAACACTTTAATTTTTTTTGTGTGTGTGGAATCGGGGATCAAACTCAGGACCTTGCACTTGCCAGGCAGGCACTTGTGCTCCTGAGCTATCTCCCTGGCCCTAAAAAAAGTTCTAAATCAATCATTAACCCTAAATAAAAAGAGATTATTTCAGTCTCCTTGTTTAATACTAAGTTTTAAGCTTGGCAAAGTGGTGCACACCTTAATCCAGCACTTGGGAGACTGAGACAGGAAGATTGCTGAGAGTTTGAGGCCAGCCTTGGCTACAAAGTGAGTTCAAGGCCAACCTGTCTCAAAAAAAAGGTTTAAGGGAAATAAATCATTTATCAAAAAGTCAATTGGACTAACAGTGTGTAGATGTGAAATAAAAAGAAAATCTGAATTTTTAAGATCCAGATTATTCAAACTGTTCTATTTCACATACCTCCATAACAGAATAGTATATCAATAGTATGTAACAGTTCATTACTAAGCAGGATCAAAACATCAAACAAAACCCGCCAAAAGGCAGCATCTATGAAGCTCTATTTTAGAAATAATGAGCCTAGCAAATATATTTGAGTTAGATTCCAATTAAATGTACACTGCTGCATTTTCTATAATATGGTTAAGATTTAATAATATATTTAGGATCATAAATTATGCTATAACATTTTAGCTAGGTTAAAAAGGCCATTTTAGTATTTAATAAAATTGTATTCTGATTATAAATTTAATTTTACTAATAAAATATTAATACATATAAGCCAAAGATGAATTATACTTCAAATTATGTAAGACTTTTTTCTATATAAATTAACAGAAAATATTTCCTAAATGCTTAAATTTTTCATTCTCATGAATTATAAATTCTTTAAGAGAATCAAGCCATTATTAACTAGAAGGATTCCTAAAGATATTCTCAACTAAAAAGAACAGATGAGGTTTAACCAAACTCAATTAACCTCTAATATGAGATTACTATTTGCAAAACAGACATTATAAAAACTCAAGCCTTAATCTACAGATGTTTCTCTATGGATGTTAGGTATATAAGTTGCAATTTTACTAACATTACTCAACATACTTACATTTCTGTCTTTCAGCCAGGGGCCCCCTACAACAGGCTGATAATCCACAAGATATCTCCTTAAAATCTATGTGATTATCTCGATTTTCATCAAAAGCATTAAATAATCCTAAAAGCAACAACAAAAAAAGAGTAAGTCACAGTCAATAAACTTCCTAATGATAGTACTGACATGCTTATGAAAAGGGGACACACTCCCAGGAACTAGCAGAATTAAAATAATTTTAAAAGTTTATCATTAGCTTCTAGATGCTTCGGGAAGTATTTTTTTCTCTCTTGGTACAATAACTACTGAAACATATGGACTAACAGAACAGAAACTTTTAGTGTTTGGTTGTATCAGTCTGCAACTCTGTTATCCATTATAATGGCTTTGTGTATTCATCTCTGTTTTTTAAAGCTGCCAAGTCAGACATGATGACACAAAGTTATATAATTCCAGGACCAGGGGCCAGTGGGATAGCTCAGTGGTTTGAAGTGCCTGCTTAGGCAACAGAAAGGATCGTGGTTCCATCCCCAGCAACACATGAAAGAACAAATGAAGGGGAAGGGAGGGGAG
>PVJA010030415.1:0-25794 GCA_004027025.1 Myocastor coypus | reverse complement strand
TTTTTTTTTTTTTTTTTTTTTTTTTGTCTTTTTGAGACAGGGTCTCGCTATGCAGTTCAGACTGTCCTTGAGCTCACTTTTGTAGCCCAGGCTGGTCTCGAACTCGCACCGATCCTCCTGCCTCAGCCTCCCGAGTGCTGGGATTACAGGCGTGTGCCACCACACCCGGCCAGATGTTTGTTGATGGTCACTGGAAAGCCCCTTGGTTGGAAAAAGAAGGATGAAGGGAGTTTATCCCTTTCCTGTACAACCCATGCCCATATCCTGCAACAAGCTCTGCCAGCTGAGGTCCTGTTGCAGACACTCCACTTGGGCTTAGATATTCTGGATTTGGAGTTGACTGAAAATTTCTCTGAGTGTAAGGACTATGTCTTATTCGCCATGGCTTCCCTGTGTAGGAACGTTTCTCATAGCTCTCTCTCATACAGACTGGGCTGTGCTAGTGTGCGCACGCATGTGCACACAGACACACACTGGCCCTGTCAGGAGGCATCTAAGGCATCTGTCACGCTGCCTGAGATCCCACCATTAGAATGCGTGCATACTGGTTAAATATTCAGACTTACGTGGTGTTACCAGGTGTTACCTGGTTCAGACACTGGGTTGGTGATATAGTTCAGTGACAGAGTGCCTGCCTAGAAAGCTCAAAGTCCTGAGTTCAGTTCCTGTTATCAAAGAAAGAGTGCAAAAAAAAAAAAAAAAAAAAAAAAAAAGCAGAGACATAGCATGCCAGCTACCAGGAGTAGAGAAATAGTACTACATCTTCTTCTTTCCCTTCCTCTCTCACTCCCTTCCATCCTTCTCTGTCCCCTTCCCATCTGAGGATCTAAGGAAAGCATCAGAATGCTCCTGGGGAGATGCCAACTGAAGGGCAGGACATTAGGGAAGGCAGAGACTGGAGGCTGCGAAGCCTATATGCGCTCAGAAAGTGATTGGAAAATCCCTGTCTGACAGTGTGTGATGAGTCAGAAAAGCACCTTCCTGTCTGACTCAGAGACCCCAAGATGAAGCTATATTCCAGGAAAGTCATTCGGAAGAAAGAACAAAAATCTCTGTTTGTACAAAGGCATCCGTGTGCAACCTGACACTGATCTTCAAAGCTCCTCACAGGCACAACCACCCTCCAAGGGTGCTGCTGGAGCACCAGGAATCCAGCAGTCATGAAAGGAATTCTCTCACCCACCCTAGAGCAGAATCCATGCCACTCCCAACAGGGGCCTGCGGCTTGCCTGGGATCTCAGGATGGGGTAGCCAGCTCCTCGGGGTTGGGCTTCAGAGGTCTTGGCTTCTACTTTGTGCCCTCTATGGAGCAAGCTGTCTCTTGTTAGTATTTCTAGATGCCAAATAATCATGGGTAGTTAGAAAGACTGTGGCTTTTTAAATCCATAGAGCGCTGTGCAGTCATACAAATGATCATTTTAAGGAGAAAAGCGAAGTGTTTATGGGCAATTAGTCAGCACATTCCATGAATGGCCCTTCTTAGTGTCTCTTTCCCTTTTCCCCCTTCCCCACCGCTCTGCCTGTAATAATAATAACAATAATACTAACAATTAGCAATTCTGGTGCTTCCTAGGTGCCAGTCTCTGCTCCTTCCATGGATTATTTCATTTAATTACTGCAGAATCTTTCTGTTCATCTCCCTTCTACCATTCTCAACACTTAGGCCCATCCTTCACATGCTAAAAGGGGAGACCGATCATGCTGCTCCCTGTGTTGACACATAAAAGCCACATACAGCCCCCCGGGCTCTTCAGGACATGGCCCCGCCTGCCTCTCCTGTCCCATTCATGGCCTTGTATGTATCCCCAGCCCCATGCCACCACCTGCGGATGCCTTCCTTTGCCACCTTCTGTGCCTCTCTGTTCACTTCCCTTGCTTGGACAGTAGCTGTTCACTGGTGGAGATCCAGCCCAGGCCTGACTGCTCTGGGGGTTCTATCTGCACCCCCTCCCTCCTAGAAGCATCCCTTCCTCTTGCTTCCAGGCCCTTCCTTGCAGATGTTGCTCTGTGGACAAGGACAACTGTGTCCCTGTCACTGCGCCTGAGTCTCTGGCCTCCAGGGGCTCACACGGCACCACAGAATCCACTGTGTTAAACAAATGGTAAGTGAGAAGCGCAGGGCAGTATAAAAGGTTGTCACCGACCATGTCACTGTAAGATCTCCTTAATCCAATTTGACGATCCTTAGCGTTCATTAGGTTTGCCAGGAATTCTTGGCGCTTTCTGCACATTTTCTTTTCATTCTCAGAACAGTTCTGTCAGGAAGGTGCCTGAGCTCTCTTATGTTAAATATGAGGAAAATGACACAGCTCAGGCACCTGGTGAGGCTGGGATTTGAATCCAGCCAGTGTGACTCCGAATTGCTAACAAGGAGAGAGGAGATTGTTGTTAGTTTAAGAAGTCATTGGGGCTGGGGAGATAGCTCCGAGGCACAAGTGCCTGCTGGGCAAGTGCAAGGTCGTGAGTTCGAACCCTGGTCCCACAAAAAAAAAAAAAAAAAAAAGAAGTCACAGCTCCGCCTTGATTTGAGCTGTGAAATCTAAGGCGCAGTGTTGCCTGATGAAGTGATGGTGGTGAGAGGTGGAATCGTCAGCTACAGGGGAGCTAGCTCTAGGTGCACCCTGTACCTCCCAAGAGAGGAAAAAAAGCCTCCTTGCTAGCTGAGAGCCCTAGATTCAAGAGCTGCAGCTGTGCCCACGCCTTCAAAATGCTCCTTTTCATCTACACTCTGCTCCATCTGAGGCAGAAGCCTCACAGTCCTTGCAATGGTCGGCGCTGGAGCCAGACATGTTTGTAAGCACTTTCTGCCCTTTACAAATGAGGTGTCATTAAGAAAATTACTTTTCTGTGTCTCTACTAATCCATCAAATGGGGATGAGTATGAAGTAGAAGATTCCTACTTCATGGTGTGGAAGGAATGGTGAACAATGGTGAGGAAACCTTGGGGAGATGGCACTCTTGACTACACAGGACCACCCGGCAGTACCCGGCACAATCCCCTCACCCACCTCCGCAGACAGATTCTAGGGGTAGTCACACGTGTGCAGGGACACAAGCAGCAGGGGGAGCCCATGGGGTTCTAAGGCAGAGGCATGAGAGGCAGTGCTACAGCATGCCCACAGAGAGCCAGCGAGTAAAGGCCCGGAGCTCTAAGGATCTGCTGCTTACCCAGCGTGCTTTGCATCCTGTCTTGAAACAGTTCTTCGTAGCCATTTCGTCGGATGGCTGTGGCTCAGCCCTGTCTTGCGGATGAGTAAACGGAGGCTCTGATAAGCAGAGTGAATTGATCAGGGTCACCAGGCCAAATATAGGTACGAATGGATTAGAACTCAGACCTGCTTCTCTCCAAGATTATCTTTGCTGCTTCCTGAGTGCCCAGCTGGCCAAGTGAGTCCTTGTTCGATGGCTGGGCCAGAGTCAGGCCTGTGGTCTTCCACGTGCTTTTCGGTAACTTCAGGTTCACTGGTCAGGCTGTGGGCTTGGGCAAGCAGAAAAGGGTTTATGGCTCATACTCTTCTTAGCTATGTGGCCCTGTGTACAATGCCTAGGTTCCCAGAAACCTGGGGCCCTCTCACTCCCACAGCAAACCCGTCTCTAGCAGGCTCTCTGTGAAAGAACAAGCAGCCTCTCTTCCTGCGATGTTTTATCTTAAAAGGGGCCGTGGGGCTGTGCACTGCCTGAAAGAGTATCAGTGCGCATAGAATTCGTTCATTCACCTTTCATTAATTAATTAATTAATTCATTCATTCATTCAACAAATGATAGTGTGTGTGTTTTCTGTTCCAAATTCCATAGTAATGGCAGAAATCCAGTGTTTTCTGCTGGTCAAGAGTTAGTTTTTGAATAGTTCACTCTTTCATGGGAGCTAAGATAGCTAAGAATATAACCCAGGAACTATTTAATTTTTACTTATCTTGAAAGATAAAAACAAGAGTCAAACTTGCCTGGGGCTCAGGAGATAGCTAAGGGAACTGACGCCTGCCTGGCAAGTGCAAGGACCCTGATTGGATCCTCAGTACCACATGCAACGCCAGCTCCAGAACCCTGAGTATGCCATGCCAGCCACTGAAACCGGGTATGGTGGGGCATACCTGTAGTCCCAGTGCTGGGGAGGCTGGGACAGGAGGCTCTCTATGAGTTTGAGCAGTGTTAGGGGACCCTGTACCAAATAAATAAAAGATTTTAGAAAAGAACCTCCCATGGAAGGGAAAAGGGCTCCCATGTCCCCAGCACCTTTTGATAGAACATCTTGCCCTCCCTCTTCCTCTTCCTCCATCCTCTCACCCCTCCCTCCACCTGTACCCTCACCACATCCCCACGCACAACACCCATGCTGGTGGAACTGACAACAGTCCCAGTGTGTGCACTGGGCCCAGTCAGCAGGGCCCAGGAAGCAAGCATGGGGGTGTCCCATGGCTCAGGTCTGGCTAGCTGGAGCTCCAAAGAAATGCAGTGGGAAAGAAGCAAGGCAGTGGGAGAGTCTGACAGGGGCAGGGGTTGGCTTCTCGGAAAAGTCATGCCAAGAGAGTGCCACTGGCAAGGCCTGCTTATACTTCCTTCTGCAGCCCCTGCCATCCCTAACTTCTCCACATCTGTCTGTACTGTTTTTTTTTCCCACCTAAAATCTACTTTTTCCTTCTCCTCCCTTTTCTACTTCTTAACCTAGCTGTGGCATGAGTCCTAACATTACTCCTGACAATATCTCCTCCAAGATGCTTTTCTAATGGGTCTTTGGCCCGACCTCAGAGGACGCTGAGGCAGCTCCTCCCTCCCATCACCTCAGTACCTCTTAACTACCCAGCACATGCTGTTCCACTAGAATTGTCTGCCTGCCTTTTCTCCAGCAGGTCAAGAGCCCTCAAACATAGTGTGTTCACCTCAGCTCCCTCCCTGAGTACCTGTGACAGGGGTACAGGAGCCACAGAGCTCCCGATTGCCAAATGGTATTCTTTGTACAGAACTATTCAGGGGTTCCATAAACGGACTGCAGAGCATAATTGTGAAGAACACAGGCTCTGGAGTCAAATTTTATCTGCCCACTCTCTGGCTGAGGGGCCCCAGCCTCAGTCTCCACATCTGTAAATGGGAGAAGTAGATTTGCTGCACGAGGTAGGAAGGAGTCCACTTGCTATGATCTGTGCCTTGTTTAATGCCCTGCCCCATGAGGCAGAGTGCCAGTGGGCCTGCGAGTTTCTCCAGCATGGCTTCCTTGTGTCATCCACAGCCTCTGCCTCTGTGGGGACCGAGCCCTCTGACCCTTTAGTTTGATTCTGGACACTTTTAGAAATGGTTGGAGAAGAAAATGTGTCGAGATTATTAGTCCAAATGTTTTTCTTTTGTTTTTCCTAAGAATTGTGTTGTCATTTACTATTAACTTCATGGTAAAACTGCCTTCTTGCACACCCACAAAGGCCTTGTGGTTCATGGTAGTTGCTTTGAACACCTTTTAAGTCTCTAATTACCCCTTTATCTTTTAAGCCCTTATTAATTTAGTTTTAATCTATTTTATAGCAAGTATGCTCTCCCCACCACCACCAAAGTGCTGATTTCAGGTCACGGCAACCCCACCACCTCCACCAGAAAGAGATCAGAAGAAGAGGATCCGCTCCCTCCCACTCACCCAGCCTGGCCTCACAGAAAGCTCATGGATTTCTCAGTCAGACAGAACTGGATTCAGGTTGTGCCTCAGCCCCTAGCCCCTAGATTACAAGTGCTTGATTTCTCTCAGCTCTGAAGCTTGAAGACTGAGTGGAACACTGAGGGAAGCAGCGGAGTCTCCCTGGCACTTGGCCCCTCCCCTTGTGTTTCTTGCTCTTCCCACCCAATCATTTACTCAACATAAGCATCAAAGGCTGTGTTAATGCTATAATTGTCCAAGACATGTACATATCCTCAAAGGGAGAAGTACAGGAACTCCTAGAGCAAGGCCCGATTTATGTTGCTTGGTAACTCACAGGATGTACATACGGAGTGTCTCCTCACTGTGCGCTTTGTAAACTGTATCCCTGTATCTCAAGAGCATGGGTTTTGGCATCAGAGCTCCATGAGCCCCAGCTTGGTCTCTACAGGCAGCCCTGGGGACATTCTCACCTCAGTAACCTGGCTCCAGAATCAGAGACAGTAAGTTCAATCCCTCTCCAAACGGGGTTCTGTAAGAGGGATGGGAGGACACATGTGAAAGGATGGGACTGATCTTTGGGGAGTTTGAGAGTACCTCAGTGCTTTGATAAATATCATGCATTTCCTGAAAGCCTCATTGAATCCCACCACTTGCGGGCCACACCAGGTCACCACCAAGAGAGAGTCCATTTAGTGGAAATTGTCTGTCACCACCAGTTCTCGTACTAGCCGATGAGATGGAGTATATGAGCCATGAAAATCCCTACTCAGTGGTCTGTGTGAGCCAAGCTTTCTTTGTCTTTGGTCCACGTAGCGGTCCCAGCTGGGGTTTCTAAGTGGTCTAGGGATCTGGGTAATGGCTTTTGGAATGACAGCCCTTGTCATCGTGGTACACAGCTGTCCTCATTTGTCTTTTGGCACATGTCGCTCAGAAAGCTGCTGATGCAGCCAAAGTGATAGGAGTTATTAGTTTTTAATAAAAAAGTTAGATCAGCCTTGCTTACAACCAGCTGCCCTGGGCTCCAGCCCATTTATACTTTCCTGTGGTTGATGAGGTCAGACAGGGTATCTGCTAAGGAGCTAAGTTCAAGGTGGCTGTGCCCCTCCTTTTTCCTGGATTTGTCGGGATTTCATTTTTAGGATGGAGTCTCAGAGCTTGAGGTGGGTGTTGGGACAGTAACCGTTCCTGTCCACCCCAGCCACTTCCCTCTATATGGGACTTGAAAAGCATTAGGAATATGCTCCTGCCTTGATGTGTGCACCCCACCCCACCCCCAGTACAGCCTGATCAATTGGATCGATTTAGGAGACTGGGCAGAATGAGCTTGCAAAGAACCTTTCACATCAGCCATTCTGGTAAAACTGGATCCTGGCCCTGCTACTGGTCTTGCAAAGGTGGCTGGCTTCTGCCATCATAGGAGGGTCACAGAAGAGGACACTGATTTAAGAATTTACGTCTGTGTCACAGGACAATGAATTACCTTTGTTATGCATCCTCTTCTCAACATGTATTTCCTTTACTCTTTGGCTTGTTGAACTCCTGACTCTCTACACCTCTTTTCTGTTCTGGAGTAAATATTCCTTTCTTTGCAGATAGTGGTAGTGCTAGGGATTGAATTCAAAGTCTCATGCATGCTAACCATAAACATTTTAGTACTAATCTACACCCATAGCTTACTTTGGTGAAATCTGGCCTGGTGAGAAATAGCTGGTTTATTCCCCCAACATACAAGGCTGAAAAACAAAAACCCAGCCCTACTAGAAGTGAACACAAGGTGACAAAGTCAGAGAACTAGGCCATCTTGCTGGGACATCATAGCCATTAGTGGGGAGGCTTCCGGTAGGAGGGCTGCTTGAATAACAAGTGGTTAAAATTGAGGGCAGATGAGTGTTTTGTTATACAGGTCTTGCTTTAAATTGCCCTTGATCACCCAGCAGGAAAGCTTAATTATGAGGCATAAAATGCAGAGCTAAATTAGTATGATGAGCTGTAAGAGGCTTAAATCAACAGCCTCCAACATTGCCAGTTTCACTGGTAACCCACTGCAATTATGGAACATTGGACTATGTATACAACTACTTCCTCTCAGTTCAAAGAGAAGAAACCTTTTCTTTTTTTTTTCTTTCCTTACCAATGTTGATCAGAAAATTTATTATGTCTACATCCTGTACTCTGTATAACTACTATGAGGACAACAATATGCAATGTGTCAATTATTGCAAATATACTATCATATTGTTTTGAAACTATTATATTGTTATTTATTAAAAGCAATAAAAAATGGGAAAGGACAAAAAAAAAAAAAAACTGAGGGCAGACGAGTTTCTCCGAGTCCCCAGGGAAGCTCAAAGGGGAGGCAAAAGTCTCCTCTTAGATCTCAATATCCTGCAAGGAGGAGGAATCCTGAAACATTTTGGCCATGATAAAGAGCATGCCCATCATTGACCGCTTCACCAATCCTCAAGTCTTAAGGATTTTAGTTACTGTTTATCCTCAACAAGCAAACCCCATCATTGTCTAAACTCAGGGCCTCATGATTAGTAACTGGCATCTCTGGGAAACCAGCCCCAGACATTTATATACCTTTTCTCTAGTCTCAGGACATCCTGGTTACATAGGTGTTTATTCTAATGTCACCTAAAAAAAAAAAAAAAAAAAAGTACTCCCGGACTTACTAGTCTTAAACACCCACCCTATTCCTCCCAATGTGGGTTCGTCTTCAGTTCCACACAGCTGTATCTAGCTGCATGTGCAGTGGGGCGCATGGAAAATGTGTTTCTCAGTCTGTCAGTGTGGCCTCGTCTAAATCACACACGAAACACCTTTGCCCCTCCCACCCAGATGGGCCTCTGCCACCTTGCTTGTCACCTCTCTTTCGCTGCTCCCATGCCAGTGAGTTTGTATCCACTCTACCTGGAGTGCCCCATGCCACTTCTTAAGGCTCCTGTGAGGGCAGGAGCCCTCCGGGGCTCTCCTGCCACTGTGCTTCCTCTGATCACACGCCCTCCACTCTGGGCCATGACAGTCTGCCCCTGCTCCGTGGTGATCTCTGTATGACCCCTTCCGGACCCCAGCAGCCACACCCCGCAGTGACTGGGATGAACTGAAGGGTGTCCCTGCAGGCGACTGCTCAGAGCCTTCATGCAATGCTCACAGTTGTTTCTGCACCTCTTCCCCCAAGATTAACTAGGTGCCTGCCAGGTGCCCTGCCCTGGCAGGACATGAGAAAGTACTGAGTCATAAGAGGCTCATCTGCCAGCCCGAGTCATTCCCCTCATTTGCTCAGTGACTTTTTTTTTTTTTTTTTTTGCAGTGCCAGGGGAGGGCAGTGTTTATAATATTTTATTAAAGTATAAAGTTTCTGGAACTAAACTAGAAAGACCTAATGAATATTTATAGATACATCACTCAAGTAACAAGTGAAAATGCAGAAGATCTTGAAAGGACAGCTTGTGGGTTAAAATTCTGAACACTTCCCAAAACAGAGAGAAGGGCTGCTGAGCATGGCATTAACACAGTAGTCAGAGTAACTGCTACCCCCACTCCTCTGCAGCCCACTGTTCCCTTGAAATCTGCTGTTGGGAGATTCTGACTCAGGGACAGCAGCACAGACAGGACAAGAATCGAGACAGTCAAGTAACCAGTGTGAGTTCCCCCATCCTGCTGATCATATTAAGGTCATGGAGACCTAGCCAAAGTGTTGTGTTGTGTTTTGTTTTGTTTTTTTTAGCCTCTGATGAATTTAAAAGGATATGAGCAATTGTTCATTGCTTAAACAAATGCTAGAGCTACCAAATTCTATCTAATGGAATATCATCCATAAAATTAAAGCAGCCAGAGTGACACCTTAAGTCCACGTGTTCCAGTTCAGCTTACAGTAGTTAATAAACTTTCCTACACTGAAGTGACCACATAACTTGCTCAAGTTCAGAAGAGCTGAATATCACATTTTCAAGGCCAAAGTAAATAGACTCAAAACAAAGACACAGTGGGGAAGGTAACAACACCCACAGGATGAGCTGATATATTGTGTATGAAGCTGACGGTCACTTGGGCTCCACACGCTTCCGTTTGATGTTCCTGTTTTAAAAACATCTTCCCAAACTCAACTCAGAGGAAAGAAGCTAAGCCCTTCAGGTGACTTTAAAACCAGCCTTGGGCTCAGTCAGAACATTCTACAAAAGAATCCTCCTGGTTTAAGGCAAATCATCTTCCCCTGACTCCTTGGATATTTTTTAGGTTCCTTTTCTACCTGGATTTTGCTCACAGAGCACAGACATGTCTAGATTCAGGTGGAAGTCCTCCTCTTCTGCATGGATTTCTTGCTTGTGAGTCCTTTAAAAAATGATTTTCTCAGGGTTGGGATCAGAATCATCAGAACTAAATGATTTCCATTGGCTCAATTCTTGCTTTTGGCAGGATCGTGCTTTAGAGAGACATCCAAGTTCAAGATAGGACCTGGCTGGTTTCCTGTTGGTGCTCCCCATCTTCGGGAGCAGTAGTGGAGGCTGACTTTTTTCTGACATCTTCTTCGCTGTAATGCACTATTCAGGAGGTGGCTTTCTTACTTCAGTCTTGGCTGCGAAATGAGCTGTTGGGTTTGAAGAAGATCCTTAGCATCAGCAGCCTGGAGGCCAGTTACTAGTGTGGCACTTGCCTGTGGCTTTGGCTTTTTGCCTCAGTGTGTTTTGGGGGGAGTTTGGGGTTGGCAGGTGGACTAGCATCTGATGGCCACAAATCTCCATCTTCAGTTTTTTCATCAACACCTGAGAAATCTTCATCCGAATCCAAATCCACCGTGAGTTTGGTTTCTCCTGCAGGCCTCTCTGTGGCTCTATTTCTCTCGGAGGGACATCAAAATTATGTCCAGTTCTACTCATATTTGATGTAGATTCAGACCAGATTCTTTTCTTTTCAGATAGATTCCAACGGCAGTGTAGTTTGTTTCTTTCCCTTCCACGCTGCCCTCCCCAGGGACCCCCTCAGCATCTTTACTCTTAGTTTTCTGCCTCTCCTCTCACCTCCATGATCACTCAAGGAATGGCCCTTTTTCCTCATTGAGGAAGCGGAGCTTCAGCTATGTCTATTTTCCCCCTTTTTGCTTTCCTTTCTTGCTAGGAAGTTCTACTTATTCATCTTGATTTTCTTTGGCTTCAACGGCCTCCAGCTTTTGGATCAAAGCAGCCATGTCTTCCTTCCAGAAATCCAACAGACTCTTTTTCTTTATTGCATCCAGCTCTTGCTCTTCTTAAATTCTGTGTTTGGCCTGGTGTCTGTTGCAACACCACATTGACAGTTTCCTTTTTTCTATTGTGTCTTCATTTTCTTCCTCATCTTGAGCCTTTGGTTGGCTTTTACAGGCCTTCACAGAATCAGAATCTCATCCCTTTTCATCAGCACTCTTGATAAAGTCACACGATCTAACAGAGTTCAGGCACCCCGCTACACTCAACACAGACAAGAGTAATTGTTTCTGCTTGTCCAGCTGAACCAGGATCAGAGCCAAGAGGGACTTGGGGCTGGGAAAGGGCTTCCTTGGAAGCCAATCTCTCAAGTGAAAAAGGTCCTTATCTTAGAGAGATCCAGTTTGTGGCTGGCAACATAGCTCAGTGGAATAAGCACCTGTTTAGGCAAGCATAAGGGCCAGGGTTCGATCCCTTATACCACATGCCACATCAGCCCTATCCCCAAGCACACTGAAACCAGGCATGGTGGTGCACTCCTATAATCCCAGCACTGGTGAGACTGAAAACAGGAAGATCACTACAAGCCTGAGCTGTGTAGTGAGACTCAGAATCGGAGGAGAGAGAGAGAGAGAGAGAGAGAGAGAGAGAGAGAGAGATCCAGTTTGTAGAACTCCCAGAAAGGTTTCTCTGCACACGAGTAGGATTCTGCTCCCTAACACCCCTGTCCTTTCTGCCTGCTGACTTTCTTTTGGGCTAAACTGTTGTTTATGTACAGATCCACCCTCACCACTTAGTGCCAATCAAGCTGGAAAGGGCGACACATTAGCCCAGGAATGAAGTCCTGCTTTGCCAGGAAAGGTCTTCTCTTTCTTCTTGAACTCTGACGTTAGAGGGTAAACAGGTGTGAGCTTGCAGATGGCCAACATACTTATCAGAAGCCTTAATAATATGCACATTCTTTGGTGAAACAATTTCTTGGCTGGACATATTTTCTAAGAAAACAATGTGCTCGAAACTATGACTCCAAGGAAGTCTTATTTATAGCAGCACAAAATTATAAATTACCTAAGTGTCACAGAATAAGTAGTCAGCTAAATAATGGTATACATGTATAATAAAATACCAGCGGGACAGTTTTATGGGTGTGTGACCAGTGTAGCCCTTCAGAAGGGCTTCCCATCAGCCTATCTGCTCTGCTGTCACAGTCTTTAAAATCTCAATCATTTTTGAACAAGAGTCCTTCATTTTCATTTTACACCTTACCTTACAAATTATATAACCACTTCCTGAATATATGTAACAATTAAAGACAATATTCATTGAAATAGAAAATTGCTTCAAATAAATGAAAAGATGAGGATGTGAAACCATAAATGAAGCAATCCTAATTTTGTAAAAACAGAAACAGGGGGCCCAGTGGGATGGCTCAGTGGTCTGAAGTGCCTGCTTGGGAAAGCTTGGGCGGCTTCAGGGACCACAGTTCGATCCCCGGCACCACATGCTGCGCCAGCCCTGCCCTCGGGGTGGGCTGAGCCGGCCATAAAAATGAGTGAATAAACAAATAAAGGTTCTGAAACAAGAAAAAATAAATAAATAAATAAATAAATAAATTATTTTAAAAAATAAAAATAAAAAAAAAAAAAAACAGAAACAGGTTGTCTTAGTTACTTTTTGCTCGTTGCTGGGGCAAATACCCAACACTCAAAATGAAGGAAGGAAAGGTTTATTTAGCTCACAGTTCATAGAGGTTTCAGTCCATATTCGGCTGGCCCAAGGCTGAGTGGAACAGAGCAGAGAGCATCCAGTTCATGGCGGTGGAACAGCAACAAAATGGTGGCAGAGGTAGCCAACCAACACGGCAGCAGAGCGACAGCAACAGCTAGAGCTCCAGTCTGTCTCTCTGTCTCTCTTCATATTACATTCAGGCTCTCCGCCTTAGCTCCCGCCCTAGGCTACACACATAATCCCAGAAGTACTTCCACCCATAATCCCATCAGTACTAAAACCCATAATCCCAGGGATCATGGATCAAGTCTCAAACTCTAGAAGTCCCTGCCCAATGACTACATGAGGCTTTGGGGGGACAACTAGACATAAACCATAACACAGGTGTACATATTAATAGGAAAGACTGAATAGAAGTATACCAAAATGTGGTAGCAGTTATCTCTGAAGAAGCAAGATTATGCTCTCCTTCATTTTATTACCATTTTCTTCTTTGACCATTTTCTCTGTTTTCTACTGTGGAGAGTGTGAATATAGTCTTGTGCTTTGATGGAGTCGGGAGCCCTTCACATGCTGGTTAGGTTTCTGGATTAACACACATAGAGAAAATCAGTTGGTGAGGACACCACATGTTTTTAGGTGTTCCTTGGAGTTGAAGACTGATCTGTTGGTCTCCGTGTCCCATTGAGGGCCAGGCACACATACTGCACCCAGTGACTAGGCTGCTTACCCTATCTGTGGAATAAGATCAGTAACAGTCTTCAGCCATGGCTCCATGGCTTGGAGCTAGACATGAGCTCTGAGTAAGTCTCTAAGACCAAGGATGGGAGCCAAGCCTGAAGTCCTGTGTGTGTTGTCTCCCTCTGGGGCAGACTTCTTGTACAAGAAGAGCTCCACTTCCCTCCTTGGCACCTTTATCCGCACAAGCTCTAACCCAACAGCAGAGGGCAGCAGTGATTGACAAGCCCAAAGGGGAGGCTGATGGAGAGACAGCAAGAGGTTGGTCCTAGGTAGGCTGTGGTCCTGCTCACTCCACACTCTTGCCCCTGGTTTCTCCTTCTCTCCCAAATCTTTATCAGCCTTTTCCTGACTGTCTTGATCTTAGCTAAGCATGGCAAGTAGCACAGGAATCCTAGAACCTTAGCTATCTAAGGCCAACTGTCCTCAGTTACTGGCCTCATATAGGCATGTGGGGGTCCAGAGAAAGGTTGGACTTGCTCAGAAGCATGCAGTAAGCAAAGGCAAATGCTTCTCCCCACTGCAGTGGGGAGGCAGGACTCATGATGCCTCACCCACAGGAAAGGCTATTGCAGAGGGGGCAGTGCCAACATGAGAAATGCCCACTGAGACTCCTGCACACGCAACTCTAAGACATGTATTCAGGGGAGACCAAAAAGTTATGGCTGTACTGGGAGGCAGGGTGGTCTCTGAGTTTCCACACTGTTGTGAGCTCCATAGTCTGGTATCGGGGTGCTGCTCCAAGGAAACTATGAAATCCCCAAGGATTGTCATCTTTCCTTCAGCAGGCTCAGCCCCTGGTGGGACACATGGTGCTCAGGAGAATTGGGAGAGCTCAACAGTGAGTGGAGGACGTCGAGGGAGTGTTCTGTCAAGCCCTGTCTCCCACTGTGAGCTCCTGTGCACACACAGCACCGTCCTATCTCTGTCTTCATCTCATGCTGCCCCACCAAGTGCCTCTCCTCCAGGGCCTCCTCATCTCTCCTTCAGAGAAGGGTCCAGCCAGAAACTAATGATACAGGGCCATCAGAGGAACCATGTGACGCAGTGGAGAGTTGAACATCAGAGGGTCGCTGACCTGTGTTTGGAGCACCAAAGTCCTGTAGCCTTGTCTGGAAAAAGATGTTGCTAATGCACACATCAGAGAGGCAGTTGTGAGCCCTTAGACATGGACCTGTAAAGGCATGATAGGGCAGGCGGGGAGCAAGCAGTCAACTGCTATTCTTTTGATGTCCCAAGAGCTAGCAAAGGTTGAAACAATGAAATGTTGAGAAACAGGCCGAGTTCTTGAGACGTCTCCTGCTCGGCAGCAAGATCTAGGCAAACAGGTGTCACTACCAACACTACCCCACCTGGTCTCCGCTCATCGCTCGGACACCCACCAGCTCCGTGCTCAACCTCTGCAGTGACAGCCTCACCCAGCAGTGTGTTCCTTCCTAGTTGCCCTTCTAAATGATCTTTATCTTCATAAATTAAAATAAAAACTGATTTGCACACTTTAATCCAAGCATGGGGTGGGCAGGAAATGTGGAGCTGCAAATTTTCTGTAATATAATTTACATGAGTAGATTATCAAAGTTGGGGGTTCCCCTCCCCCAGCGCTCAGGGGCTGCTTTCTCAGGACCAGTGACTGTGTTTGTTGCTTGGCAGACCACGGTGAGCTGGGATGGGGACAAGCTCCAGTGCGTGCAGAAGGGCGAGAAGGAGGGGCGCGGCTGGACCCAGTGGATCGAGGGTGACGAGCTGCACCTGGTAGGTTCCTAGAGGCGGGCAGGCCGTGTCTCAGAGACCCTTGTTGCTATGGAGGTCCTGGTGGGCTTGGGAAGCTATATGGTAGCTAGGCCTTGGCTCTGCTCTGAAGTTTTCTCCTATGAGATGTGAGAGTGGCTTTTAGAGCCATGCAGTGTGCTGTCAAGGTCTACAGCAGGGATGCAGACCTTTTAGAGCTTCTAGTGAGATAGCCGCTGTAGCATGCGTCCTATAGGCTCTGGTCTAACAAACCCACAGACAGATGAGAGGGAACAGGTGAGAAGCTCCCCTTACTAAGCATCCACAGTAGAAGCCCTTTGCATTATCTTTCTAGTGACTTAAATTGGAATTAATTCCTGTTTTTCTGATAAGGACATGGGTCCCTGAAAGGCCAGATGATATGTCCGTATTTCATATTTAGAAAGATCCAACTTTTACTCCCAAATGGCATCTATGTACATTATGCCAAGCTGTGGCAGGCTGGAGCTTACAGGCACACTCTGTAAGACATGATCTCAGCCTAGGATTAAGGGAAGAAAAGCCTACCTCTCCCACTCACCCTGTCCTCCATCCTTGGAACTCAGGGCAAAGCCACTCTGATTCTGTTTGCTGCCTATGAAAAGTACATGTAGATTTGGAGCAGAGGCCTGAGCTCCTGGCCAGCTAATAGAGCTCCTGTCCCCCAAGGAGAGATCGTGTAGCACTGCCCTTTTCCCAGGGAACTCCCTGTCTCCTTCCGTCAGCAGAAGGAGCCTCGTCCAGTCAGTCTGAGGTCTAATCCTAGGCCACTCACTGGAAGGTCCCTTCCATTCCTCCGTCTCCTCTGTATGAGGCCATCCTGTCTCACAGAAGCTCTGCAAAGAACTCTGAGGAGAGATGCAAGGGTGTTATTTCCTGTGGCTACCCTAAGGCAAAGGGCCTCGGCTGCAAGACCCAACCTTAACCTGATCTCCTCCCGGGCCTGTTTCCCCAGCTGCAGAGCAAGCAGGTCAGATGAAGCAACCTCCATTATCCTCTCAGCTTATTAGTTCTGTGGCTCTATGCCATAAGTTGCAATCAAGGGGTTGCGGATATAGCTTTATAGCCTTGAGAAGACTTTAAAGATCTTCAACCATTTAAAAATAAGGAAATGTTGCACAAATATTCAGATTTCCACCTTCTTTTTTTAAAAAAAAAAAGCTCAGAAGACATGGCAACACATTGTTCTTGCCTCCTGGCCACCGTCAGCAGAGGCTGAGCAGGAGCTGGTGCTGAGGGCAGGGAGTGAGCTGTCTTGGCTCTAATCCTGGGAGGCCCTCATGGTGGTAACAGCACAGCTGTCCCCACAGGGCTACTGAGGTAACTGGCACAGTATAGCGCCCAAGCCTTCCCAGATTCCCAAGTGCCTCCAGGATATTCTTCGGGCTACCCCGAGGCCCTGCCTTGCAGCTACCTCTTGAGCCATATGTCTGGGCCCAGTTCCTTCCAAGCCTCAGCATGGATGCTGTCCTGGGCTCAGGCTTTGGGTTCCTAAAGCGTTTCAGCCTCTTGATGGTGGGGAGGGGAGAAGAGGTATCAAGAGGTCCAACTGCCAGCTGGGAGTCACATCGGTGCCCCTAGCCAGCTCTGTGTGCAAGATGCAGAGATTCCGACCTCCACTGATCCTGTTCACCTGACTCTCTAAGGAAATATTTAGTTTGACTGATAGAGAACAGTAATAGCCACTATTTCAAAGTCCTTGCTTTAAGGCGCTTGAAACCCCAAGGATGGCATTGCTGTGGCCAACAACCATCTGCTTCTGTTTCAGGAAATGAGAGTGCAGGGTGTGGTCTGCAAGCAAGTATTCAAGAAGGTGCACTGAGACCAAGCTGAGGACCTGGGTCTGGAGGAATGAGTGGCCTGGGCCTGGGGCAGGTTCTCCCTCTGCACAGCACGGGGCAGGAAGGTCCAGCCACACCCAAACATCCACTGGCAGAGTCTATCTGTTCGCCTTTGATTCTTTCCCCTTTTCTTCAAATGGAGCCATCCCAATAAAAGCAATCTTGTTAGGACCTCTATTTTATAGAAGTTTTGCATTCATCTTATTCCTCTAGGACTTCCAAAGCAGCTTTTCCTGATGCCACCCACACGCAGCTTTGCTCCTGAGTTTGTACCTGACACATCCTTCCCCAAGGAGCACAGGTGAAGTTCTGGGGTGTCTGTGCGTGGGTATCCAATCATCTATGTGCTATGTACTATCCACATTACATAGCCAGGCAGAGCCAAAGTGAGGTGAGTACCACAAAATCAGGTGAAGACGCCTGCCCCCGGGCAACTCGGAGCTGAGATAAGGAAGACAGCAACCGAGTGGCTTCATAACTGCACCACACACAAGGAGATGTTCCAACATCACTGGTGAATGAAGTGGAGTTGGGTAGGATTTTCAGCCCACAGCAAGAACACAGCGAACCTTAATCAAAGGCAGTTACCTATTGGGTTTATCTTAGGCATGTCACAAACACATTATCTCACCCCAAGCCTATTCCTACCCCACCTATGGGATGGTGTAAAATCCTTTATCTTCATTGTTTTAGATATCCCAAAACAAGCAGAGCAACTTTCTGTTCACACTCAAGGGTAAATGATGTTACCTATACCTTTGAATAAAGAAACACAAAGAAATTGAAAATAATCAGAAAGGGACGATTCACAAGGAAGGCCCTTGGTCAACGTGACAGTCTCCCCTGCCGTCCTCTAACTTTTGGAAGTAGTACTGGGTTAGGTTTCACCTGAGCTGAGTTCAACTCCCAACTTTATTTTGTTTTGTTTTGTTTTTTTTTGTCTTTTTGAGACAGGGTCTCGCTATGCAGTTGAGGCTGGTCCTGCACTCACTTTTCAACTCCCAACTTTAGCACTCAAAGGGCAACATCACATATTGCTGGAGCTTGCTTGGCAATTATGGTGAGAAGTGAGGTTTGCTGCTAAATATCCCACAGTGACCAGGGCTGTCCCACATACACATGTGTGTGTGCATGTGCGCGCACACACACACACACACACACACACACACACACACAGAATTATCTAGCCGTAGGTGTTGATAGTGGCAAAATGGAGAAACTCTGTGTTAGATAACTTTCTCTATTTGCCTAGCCTTTGCCCAGGAAAAAAAAAAAAAACAAAAAAAAACCTAGTGCTACCTAAGTGTCTGCAGCCCACCCCCCCACCCACCCCACTCTCACAGCTTTGGCTTTCAGGCAATTATCATTATAAAGACCACTTGTTCTTTGACAGACAGATAATGAAGGCCTACTGTGTGCCAGACACTGATCAATTGCCACCTGAGAATGTGTAGACCACCACAGGTTCCCATCCCAGCTCCAGTTTGGTCCTGTTTCTGTTTGTGAGCTCCACATCAGGTGACCAGTATGATTATGACCATCTTCCCCACACAGCAAAACACAAGGGCTAGGAACCAAGAGATAATGCTGTGCTTAGCACACATTTTGAAATGTTATAACTCCTAGTTCAAACATGTCAGAATCCCAAACTCCCATTCCAGGTGGTAGACCAGGGAATTTGAGATGTGCCGACTCAGTATCCCCACCAGACCTTCACTCCCAATAGGTAAACACCTCGCCCCCACAGTGAAGTCCAGGCGACAGACTTCAAGGTACAGTCCTGATGGCATTAGTTTTGGGTCTCCTAGGCCTTATGCCCCACCCTCAGAAGTCACAGATCCCATAAAGAGAATCAGTCTTGTTCCTTATTCAACAAGTGGAATACTCAGACTAATTTTAGTTGGCAGTGGGGAGCCTGAGGAGGCTTAGAGCGGGAGAGTCACCTGATCAGCCTTTGAGCAGAATTAATCAGGCAGCCATTCTTTAAGTGGAGGGGAGGGAGGGGGTAGAAAGAGCTTAGCACGAGGCAGTCACATTTAATTCAAAGTTCATCTTCTCAAAGACATGCATGCGAAACGAGAGGACTGTCCCTCACTGTGCACAAATGTGCAGCCACAGCGCGGGCTCGGCATGAACGCTGCTGCTCCTCTTCACAGTCCTCTCTGCCAAGAGGGCTCCCTGCTAAATGAGCAGCTGCGCATGCGGTCACGGTTCGGCCTTCTCTGTGAGCTCTTCAGTACCTCTCACCTCCACAGCAAAGCCGTTGATGTTCGCTCCACTTTTAGAGCACTGCGGTGAGCTTCGCCACTTCACCAGCACTTGGATGTCATTGTCACAGGATGCAAAAAGGATTTTCAGATCTAACGACGCCTGATAACATAAGAGGCACTCAGGCTGGAATCGCCTACCAAATTTCCTAAGCGTGGCAACCACTGTGTGCCTCCCTGAGGAAGGATGGCGCTCTGGGTGCTGCTGGGCCGTGGAAATGAGGTCACCACAGCGCACGTTTTCTGGGGCTGCCATCCAGAATAGAAGTCTGGAATTGGGACTTTTGGATCTGGGAGTTATATATTTCAAAGTGCCCTAAGGGAGGCCATCATACATTTACAACCCTTAACTTCAAACTTTCAGAAAGGATGAGGGCCAGTGGGCAGCACCTCAGGCAGGGGGCCTGGCGGCCACAGCCAAGACAAAAGCAGAGCTCTGCTGAGGACAGGCAGAGACAGCAGCGACTGAGACACACAGCTCTGAATCCACATGGTCTGGGTTCGGATGCCAGCTTCGCTGCTTAGCTCTGTGAGGTGAAAACACTCAGGCCTTTGTGTGCCTCAGTTTATTCATCCATCAGCCCAGGCAAACAATCCCTCAGTGACTATTTTTGAGAATTAAATAACTCTAATAACATCTAAGCAACTTAGAACAGATGATAGATATAGATAGATGATACATAAATAGTTGATAAGTAGATGATAGACAAAAGTTAAATTATTTACAAAGACATTTGAACAATACTTAGCATGCATCAATTCAGTGTATAGATGGATTAAACAAAGAAAAAGTATCCAGAGCACCTCAGGGGTGCCATTAACATAATTCTTTTGCCCACAAGGTGTGAGAAAGGAAGAAAGAGCTGCCACTCAGGATAAGCCTGGGAAGCAGAGGTCAGAAAAGGTGACTCAGGAAGGCAGGAAGCCCCTCACTACCTCAGCAGCAGAGGGAAAGCCTAGGACAGGGCTTCTCTGAGTGTCTTGGGGACATAAGCCCAAGAGCAAATTCTCGACCCCATGGCCCATGCATAATTCTAGCTGAGACCTTGGAGCAAGCTCCTGATGCTCAGGCCTGCAATCACAGGGGTGGTCAGAGGATAGACCTCAGGCCCTAACCCCTAAAGACAGGAAAGCCAAATAGCTCAGCGGGTTAAGGCACCTGTAAGCAGGCCCAGGGGCCAGGGGTTCAATCCCCAGCCTTGCTGTGCTGGCCCTGCCCCTGGGGGGCACTGAGAAGGCAATTGAGACTAGGCGTGGTGGTGCACACCTGTAATCCCAGCTCTTAGGAGACTGTAAACAGGCAGATCACTATGAGTCTGACCTAGCGGTGAGACCCAGAACACCCTGTAGACGCTTCCCTAAAAAAAAAAAAAAGAAAGAAAAAAAGATTTAAAAAGAAAAAGGAACCTAACCCCTAAAGACCCAAAATGTCTTTCTCGGGGTGGTTTCCAAACCTTCCTACAACAAATTCTGACAAGGTATACCCTAAGGATCCCTCCAGAAAACTTAATTTATAATCTCTGTCTCAATTAACTACTGTTCTTTTTAAGGCCAGCACTTAAGTCACTAAGCCATGTCCCCAGCAACTAGTGCTTTTCACAGGTGCAAATTAAGCAGCTCAACACTGCACTGCAATTAAACTCTGTGCAACTCTCCCAGATGTCCCTTATGTGTGCCAACATGAACAGGAGCAAGCCCCCCAGGCCTCGTCGCCTCACCTAGAGAACCTAGTCTTCTGCAGCCTTGCACTCCCAAGGGCTTCCCCACCTTCTCAGCTTCACCACTGAGCAGGGGGTATCTGCAGGGTAAGCCGATCTATACAGGCCGAGAGCACCTGCTAATGTCCTGTATCACAGGAATGAGCTGTTCTCTCATGAGACTCAAGACAAGAACAGTTATGGATGTCCCTTTGTTAAAAACAGGAATTGATTTGCTCAGGACACTTATCGACAATGAAATTCCCCATGCCACACTACAGATCACAATAAACCCTACCAGTCCTTCAGAAACCAATTTGGAGTCCCCGTTAGTAGCCCTCAAGAGCTCTTCTTTGAGCTCTGAGCCATTCAAGCATGATCCTAGCTTTTCTCCTTTCTAAGAATCCCTAAAGAAATTCTTAAGTCAAAATTACAAAACTTGCAGCCATTTTTTCTTTCTTTCTTTCTTTCTTTCTTCCTTCTTCCTTTCTTTCCTTCTTTCATACTTTCTTTCTTTTTTCCTTTCTTTCTTTCTTTTATGTTTTTGGTTGTTACAGGGTCTCACTACACAGCTTGGACTCGTGATGATCCTCCTGTTTTCAACCTCCTCAGAGCTGGAATTACAGGCATGCGCCACCACACCCAGTCTCTGATCAGCTTAGTCAGCCCTGAGCGCAGGGCTGATGCAACATGTGGTGCCAGAGATCAAACAGTGGTCCCTGCACTTGCCTAAGCAGGTGCTTTCTTGCTGGCCCCAAAAGTTGCAACTTTTAATGATTACATGTGTCCAATTAAATAACATGTAAAATGCAATATAATATAAGTAAGTAATGCTAGTTCAAGGATGATTATAGAGTCTACAGCAGGTATAAATACGTGGAGCAGCTGAGGCAGTGTGGCCCATTCACAGTGCATAAATTTAAAAGGAGAAAATGAACTTCATCTCATCCCAACACTGTCTCTCTGCAACCTCTTTGTGCACCCTCATTTGGAGGTAATGTCAAAAGCTGAGAAGTCCTTTAGAGTGTGACATCTGGGCCAGATGGCTCTCCTTCCCAAATGCTGCACACCTCATTCTAATACCTGATTCTGCCTCTTTCTAAAACTAATACACAACAACAATGACACATACAAATGGGGTAGTGTGGTATTTCAACACATGACAATAATGCGTGATGGCCAAATCAGGAGGCTAGTGTGTCCATTACCTCAACCTTTTTACTATTCCTTATCACTAGGAACATTTAAATTCCTCTCTGTTAGCTATTTGGAAATATATAGTAAATTATCGTTCAGTATAGCTCTGTTAACTAGGATGCTAGAGTTCTTCAATGGGTGAAAATTAAACAGAACAGTAGAGCTTACCCCTCCAACTGTAATTCGGCACACATTAATCTATCTCTCACCAACATCCTCCACTTAGTTCTCGGTGTGGCAACTATCTTTGACTTGTGACGTATGTGTTGGCCATAAATATGACATATTTATGTCAGAACCATAATCTTGTAAAGAATTTCTCCATGCTCAGGAAGTTCCCTTCATTAGGAATTCTGTTTCACCTAGGTGTTAATAGGGAGAATCCCCTTCCCTAGACCATTGAAATCATGCTCCAGGCATAAGCCCAAGAGGTCTTCAATGTGATGCACCCCAGTAAAGAGATTTGGGAAGAAAACCATGCCAGGAATGTTGTGTGTCCACCACAAGCATTGCTCTGGGAGGGCACCATAGCAGAACTCCTGGTTCCTGGTGTCCAGTGTTGTGAACTCTAAACTATCATTGGACACAGAGTAGTGCTGTTGACTAAGCTATGTATTACTCCCTGATGTGATGCCTTCTAGAGATTTGTGAGAACTATATTATTTCATAATAATTTTCTTTTCCACATGAACTACAGGAAAGTTCTGTTTGCAATTAAGAAATCTGAATGCTACACATTTTGGGGGATTTGGTCTATCTCGTAGCCTTTTCTTATCTGAGACAAGCCCTTCATCTATGTGGTAAGAAGGAAAGGCAGCTCCCGCTACCTTCCAGCCCAGCCTATCAGTCATTACTTATTGGACAAGAACAGAGGACCACCTGACTCAAGAGGGTGAATCAGGCGATCTTTCCTGGGAATCTGGAACAGGGACCCAGAGAGGATGACCAGTATCTGCTGGATCCAGAGCCTGAAGGTGGGGGCAGGGAGAGAAAAAGAGGAGCATTTTGTGCCCTCTACAAGGAAAGGCATGGAAAATAGTGCTGCAGAGAGAAAAATGATATAAGTGGAAAGAGAGACTTCTGGGAAGATAGCTGCTAGTGTTCCTGGTAGCTTTTTAGATTTTTAACATAATAAACTTTTATCATACATCTTGGTTATTTTTCTGTCATTGGTAGGACCGAATAGTTAACACCCAAAGTTAAAGAGGGAAAGGTTTAGATAACTCAGTTTGTGGAGCTTTCAGTCCATAATCATCTGATTCCAAGCTGGAGCAGCATGGCAGGGTGGTAACAGTTCATGGCGGCAGAAGATGGCCAAAGCAACAAGAGTAAAGGAACATGCCTCTTTTCCTCCCTTATATTATATGCAGACTACCTGCCCTAAGGTGGGTATAGCACTCACATCCCAATCCTGGCACTGGACAATGAACCAGACAGAGACATGAGATTCAGCTGCCTCTGAAAACCCTCCTCCATGACCACATAAGGCTTTGGGTGGAATCCAGACACCAGCTGTGATATCATGCAGAGTAAGTATCCTTCCCACCTTAAGATTATAAGAGTTGCTCCTGTCATTTTCTATAACAGTTCTCTTTTAGGCTTTAGCCTGAGAGGTTTTGTTATTCTAAACTAAAAGAATCTTTTCTAAAAATAGTCATTTGTTTGGTTATTAATCATGTACTTCTCAAGGTTTCCTTAGATAGCTGTCTTGTCCTGCTTTTCTATTGAGTTCACATAAGCAAAATGCTACATTTGACATATTTATGTAATTAGGCTTTGTATGTTTTACACAAATAATTGAATTGTTCTATGCATAAATAGGTGAGTTTGTGTGTTTTTACTACTACTGCATATCTGCAATATGGCTTCACTGTTCCTCCAGAAGTAATTATATTGCTTTTTAAAAACTTAATGCAAACTCAAAAACCTATAAAAGTTGTTACTGTGTTGCTAAGATAGTTAGATGGTCTAAGCACCTGTCTGGGAAGCATAAGGACCCAGGTTTGATCCCCAGTACCACATGCTGTGCCGACTCCGAAACCCCAGGCATGCCATACCATATTGGTCCAGAAGAGCATAAGCCTTGACCTTTTATGTTATGCCGTATGATTTCAGTTACTTTAGGGCCAGAATGTATTGTTTTTATAGTTAGAAAAACTTACTCGCTCCTAACAAATGACACACTGAGGTAGGGATCCTTTTGGCTGTTCACATCATGGTACAGAGGTAGACCAGGTGGTGCTTTCGTCCCCTCAGCAGCGTCACTGATGGGGGGGTTCTTCAAGAAAGCAGAGCTGAGCCTGTTCTAGAAGTTGGACTTAGCAACAAAGTTCCAGAAAATACAGACAGAGGGACATGGTAAGGACATTACAGGGATTCCAATCATAAAACACAGAGAAGCCTGGCAGCACAAGCAACTGATTTTCTTCAACAAACAAACTGCAGAACCAAAAACACATACTAAGAAGATACTATTAGAGTCTAAAAGATACTCAGGAGACATATCAACTAATTGTACTATGTAGCCCTTACTGAATCCTAATCCAAATAAATTAACTATAAGAATAAAATAAATTAAAGCTAACAAAAATATAAAAGATAATTAGGGAAATTTGTAAACCAGATTATTTGCTATTACTGGAAATACTGCTGAATATTTAGGTATGATAATGACATTATGATCAAGTAGCTTAAGAGTTCTTATCTTTCAGTGATGTACACTAAAATAATTATGAATAAAAAGGCACAACATATGGGATTTGTTTTGAGGTAACTGGGGAGGAAAAGAATAGGGGAATGAGGGCAAATAAGACTAGCCACGAAGTCGATGAACGCTGACAGTGGGTCACGGATCCAGGGAAACCACACATCTATCCTGTCTGTGTGTGCAGGTGTTTGAAATGCTCCGTGAAAAAAAAGCTTTTTTAAAAGACAAGTTAAAATAAATATGATTGAAAATTAAAAAGTGAACCTCACAACATCAAACCCCATGTAGACTGCCTATGGATACCCTTATAAGCCAGCGTGGCTGCACTAGTCAAGCACTTTGCATTGTAGATGGAAGCATAGAAAACCATCGCTTCTCCTCGCCCTGTGGGGAAGGCAGCAGGGGAAGCTGCCCCGACGTAGAGGCTGTGAAGCTGCAGTGTGCTCTGGCCCTGTGGCCACTCTCAAATTACAGAGCTCTGGTCTCCAGGGCTGCCCTGGAAACCATGGATCCCAGTGGGTTCTGCGCATCTCGACTCCAGCCTCACTAGCTAGCTCTACTACCTGCCTACCGCTGGCTTTCTCTAGCACTAATTATCAGCATGGACTTCATAGCCACAAGGACGTTAGAAAATGTATGTGCATGCTAGAGCTGGGAGAGCCCATAGCAAGGCAGTGTGAGGGAGTGAAGAGGAAATTTCATGCAATGGTGCTAAGGGAAAATGCAAAGCACTTATCAGATAATCAAGTGTGAAGACAGAGGAAAGAAGAAGAATCCAATATAGGGCAGTTTATATCTTTTATCTTCATTTTTCACCAGTCAGGAAGTTTACAACTCCCATGTTGCTTGCTGTATTAGTTACTTTTTGCTCGTTGCTGGAACAAATACCCAACACTCAAAATGAAGGAAGGAAAGGTTTATTTAGCTCACAGTTTGTGGAGGTTTCAGTCCATATTCGGCTGGCCCAAGGCTGAGTGGAACAGAGCAGAGAGCATCCAGTTCATGGCGGTGGAACAGCAACAAAATGGTGGCAGAGGTAGCCAACCAAC
>PVJA010030414.1:11925-25921 GCA_004027025.1 Myocastor coypus | reverse complement strand
CACAAAAAAAAAAAAAAAAATACAGGGCCTGGCAGGATGGCTCAGTGGTCTAAAGCACCTGCTTAGGAAAGCTTGGGAGGCTGCAGGGACCGCAGTTCAATCCCCGGCACCGTATGCTGCACCAGCCCAGCCCTCAGGGCAGGCTGAGCTGGCCATAAAAATAAATAAACAAACAAAAGTTCTGAAGCAAGAAAAAAAAAAAGAATAAAAGTACAATTAAATTACCACTACTTTCACATGAATCAATCCAGTTATTTTCCCTGGAAATAAGGTATGTGTTGCAACTGTCCAGTCTCATATGTTCATTTACTTACTTTGGATTTGTCACAGTCTGATCCTTGATGAATGTAAAGTAATTAGAAATATTTCTGTCATAAGGCAGCCATCCATGGGTTCCAATGACATAGTTCATGCTCACTGTTACCTGATAAAAAACAGATGAGACTCAATTGAAACACTAAAGAAAGTAGCCAAATCAACTGGTTGCTTATAGGATGTCAGCATTCATCATTTAAGGAATGCCATGGGATAGAGCACTTAACAAATAAAACTCATTGCGTTTTTTTTTTTTTTCTCAGAACTGGGATTGAACTCAGGCCCTTGTGCCTGCCAGGCAAGCACTTATTCTACTAAGCTGTCTCCCCAGCCCCTTTATCAAGTTTTAATGCAAATGAAGAAACTCTTTATTTTACAGGAAGAAAAGCTGTCAAATACTGTGTATCTTTCTTCAGTGGAATTCTTTTCTGTATAATTTCTCAAGGTTTATGAGCACCTATCAGTTGGGATTCAGAGAAAATTCAACATGAAGTCTCTCTCTTTTTTTCTTTTTTTGTGGAACTGGGGATTGAACTCAGGACCTTACACTTGCCAGGCAGGCACTTGTGCTCTGGAGCTATCTTCCTGGCCCCATGAAGTCTCTTTTCTTCAACAGACACTTGGTGTGTTCACCAGACCGGGCTCAAGTTATCCTTCTGCCTCAGGCTTCCAAGTAACTGGGACTTCAGGCACTCATGCTGTGCCTGGCCTTGAGGACAAGTGTGATGGCAGAAATCTGACATTTAATATGTATCACTTAGAATACAAATCAGATATAGAATTTATGATGAACTGTGAAAGTCTCACTGAAATGAGTCAAATTAAATATTTTCTTTTGAACATGAAAAGCTTTTTACCTGCTTGATTACAAAACCAACCCCTATCTGACCCCCACTCAGGTAATTACAACAGGTATAAATTCTAAAATTGAAAATCACAAGAATTCCACTAACAACAATTATTTTTGTGTATTTTTCTAAGCAAATACAATATACATAACTATACACATAGGTCTAACTCTGGAACTCTACTATTCACAGTGCTATATTCCATTTTCATTTCTGTGTGACAAAATTAGATTAATATAGATTTGGTGGGCTGGCAAGATGGCTCAGCAGTTGGTCTAAAGTGATTGCATAGGCAATCCCTGGCACCACATGCTGTGCCAGCCCCACCCCCAGGGCAGGATGAGCTGGCCATAATATACCTATACATATATATATAAAATAAAAACAAAAAAATTTAAAACTTAAAAAAAATAAATTTCAAGCCATTAAATAAAAAAAAAAAAAAAAGATAGATTTAGGTTTGGTCCATGTACTAAGACCCTAGATGCTTTACTTGCTAGCTAGCCAAGCTCTGTGACTCTGGCCAAGTTACTTTGGTCTTTTAATTTCTTCTGCAGGAAGGAAATGATAATGGTCCCTACATTACAGGATTTCAAGGTGGATTAAGCAGAAAAATTATGTAAAACACTCATTAAAATGGTCTGGATGTATATTATAATAAATTTTGTATTAGTTCTTATTTTATGGCTTTATAATAGTCTCAGTGTAAGATGTTATACACTGTTTTTCTTATAATATTTCAGTGTTATTTTTCGATGGTCACTCTTCCAAATAAACTTTAGAATTAAAGTGAAACTATGAAGACAGGAAAATACGCATTTTGTCAAATTTATAAAATTTTCTATATTATTTCAAAAATACCTTTTTTGTTTTGATAGTACTGGCGGACTGAGGAACTGAACCCAGGGCCTTTGCACTGAGCTATATCTCCTGTTCTTCTTTTGAGACAGGGTCTCATTAAGTTGCTCTTGCTGAGTTCAAACTTGTCATCCTCCTGCCTCATCCTGCCAGAGTGCTAGAGTTATAAGGAGCATGTGACCCCACGCTCAGATAAAAAAAAGTGTTTAGATAATCTTATTTCCTCACTTTTTGCAGAGTTATAATGGATACAGACATGACAGTGTGTAAAAAGATGAGAACCAACTTACCAGTAACTCAGGGCTGCCTTGAGAAATAAAAGAACGAGACTGATTTTGAGGGACAATGGCCTTTAATAGTGGAATACCATCACTAATTCCCTATAAGATAAAAGAGTTTTAGTGACTCTGTTCATGTTCATTAGGTACAAAGTTAAAAACTTTTCTTTCAGCAGGAGAACATAGCACTTTGCTACATGATGACTATAATCAAGTTAACTTAAAATGTATCAAAGGAATTATGCACAGTGTATGACATCTAAAACAACCCATTAAAAAGATTTTACTCATCTGCTAATAAAAACGTGTATTTCAAGGAGCAATAATCACTTAAAACAGATGATGATTACAAGCTTTTCTTTGCCCTTGCTATGATGATAGGACTATAAAATAGAAAATACAAATCATAAGAATACATTTCTCACTGTGCATGGTGGAATATGCCTATAATTTCAGTATTTGGGAGGTTGACACAGGATAATCTCTATGAGTTCAAGGCCAGCCTCCTGAGTGTCTGGGATTACAGGCATGGATCACCATGCTCAGCTAACTAAGGCATATTCTCAATATTATTAGGAAGTAAATTATCTCTTAGAAAACATCTATTATCTTATTACAATGTGATAGAGGAAAATCATTTGAACTCATTTTTTTGATGTGATAAGTCATAAGGGATACCTAACATTTATTAAGTAAATAATGTAACTGAGTATGCATCATG
Organism: Myocastor coypus; assembly: GCA_004027025.1. NCBI lineage: Eukaryota > Metazoa > Chordata > Mammalia > Rodentia > Myocastoridae > Myocastor > Myocastor coypus. The sequence continues at coordinate 22,901 of PVJA010030414.1, read as the reverse complement.
TATCAAATATGAAAACTTCAACTTTAAGTAAGAACTTTATAGGAACTAAATAATGAATTAAAATTCATTACAACTCATGAAATTTACAAAAGTTAATGCTTTTCTCTTTGCATTGTGAGTTTGAAGGGAACACCTCTATTTGAGTAAGTCTAAATGAGAATGGTATCTGAAAAACACATTTATTAAGTCTTTGCTATCCCCACTTCCTCCATTTTCATCACCATTTTAACACACCGAAGAGAGGCTCTTCCATGGGCCTATCTTTCCATGAATGTAAAGAGCAACATCTTTCATGGTGATGACAGAGGCTATTGTAATTAACAAGGTCACCCAAGGAGAGTCACTGTGTCCTTTGTTCTGGCCAGATACTGCTCCTGGAGTAAGTACCATATGGCACAGTGAGTGCAGGAGAGACAGTTATACCATAGTCCCTGCAGATGGAACTTACTATGTGTTATCATATAAAAACAATGTATAAATGACTAGGAAGATGAAAGTAACTTTGTCTTCATTATGAATTAATTTAGCATTTCATCAGATTAGGACTCAAAAGAGTTTTATGAGTTGCTTTATGTGTAGTGAAGACAATACAGCAACCTCAGACTGTAATACTTAGAAAGTCCTACTTCTAAGGTTGGCCTGCTCACATCTGAGGATTTGGATGACAGTTTTATACACCAATGTAAAACTTTCCCTCAATGACAAGGGTGGCTCACTATGCCAATGTGGAGTATACTAACAACATGCTCTATGGCAAACACTGCTATTTTTTTCTGGAGTCTGGAATTTTTATATGCCAGGCTAAAGAGTATATATGTGACTAACTTTGGGCACTGAGTCTCTAATAAGCTTCTGTGGCAGATGAAAATGTGTTTTCACATTTTATCCTAGAAGAGATGAGCATGCCTGGAAAAGCATGGAAGATTGCTAACATTGCAAAGTTTGTACTGTTAAACACTAACTTACTCCAGTATAATTCTAGAAAAAGCACCAGAAAAAAAGTGCTCTCACAACATATAAAAACATATCCACATTAGAATATATAGGTCACTACAACATTTTTCATTTGTTTGTTTTTGTGGTACTGGGACTGAACTGGGAACCTTGTGTTTGCCAGGCAGGTGCTTATACTGCTGAGCTATATCCCTGGTCCAACATTTTTCATTTGAATAAAATAAGCTGTATCATATAGCTTGAGGCCAACTTGGGCTATATAAAGCTGTATGATGAATATGATAAAAACTTTTTTGCACTCAAATTATCAAAACCCATTGGCCAGCCAAAGTTCATCGGATTAAAGCATCTGTAAACAGGCACAAGGCCAGGGGTTTGATCCTGGGGCCTGCTCTGTGGGCCCAGCCCCTAGGGCAAGACTGCAATTGAGACTGGCCATGGTGGCACGTGTCTGTAATCCCAGCTCATGGAAGGATGTAAATAGGTGGATCACTATGAGTCTGATCTAGTAGTGAGACCCTGAACACCCTGTGGACCATTCCCTAAACAATACAAAAAACAAAAACCCAAAAACAAAAACAAATTATTAAAAACCTCTGCAACATTTTCTTTCTGTTTGTCAGTGTTAACTTGAGAAAGATTTTTGATTTTAATATTTTCTTTCTTTCTTTTTTTTCTGGTCCTAGGGTTTTAACTCAGGACCCTGTACTTGCCAGGCAAGCGCTTATTCCACTGAGCTATCTCCTGGCCCTCTAAACTTTATTTATTTATTCATTCATTCATTTACTTATTTATTTACATTATGGCCAGCTCAGACTGCGTTGCAGGTGGGGCTGGCTCAGCATGTGGTGCCAGGGATTGAACTGCAGTCCCTGTGGTTGCCTAAGCAGGCACTTTAGAACACTGAGCTATCTCGCTGGCCCCAGGATGATGTTTGTTTTATTTGTTTATTTGCTTTTTGAGACAGGGTCTTGCTATGTAGCCCAGGCTGGCCTTGAACTCACTGTATAGCATAGGCTGGCCTGTAGCTCATATTCATCTTCCTGTCTCAGCCTCCTGAGTGCTGGTATTACAGATATGTACCAACACACCTGGCTAATTTCTGTATTTTTTTTGGATGCTATATTTTAAGTGGTTATATTCAGTGATGGCAAACCTTAAGAGTTTTCAGTGATACAAACAGCCCACTACAGTACACATGCCATAGGTTTGCCACAAGTTTATACATGTCCCTACACAGTATCCTTGATATTACCTCGTGGCCTATAAAGTGTAGAATATTCACTATATTCTGATCCTTTGAGAAAGTTTGCTAACCTCTGTGGAACTGGGTGAGAGACTATTTACTCTGTGCACATTTCTAAACTATTCTTATCAATTTTATAACCTTTCTACCTTCATTTTCCTTTTGCCAAAATATTATTTTACATGTCATGGTCAAATTTATAGGTACAAATTCATTTTGTAAGCACATTCTGAATTATTTGAAGTATTTCAATATGCATATTTAAACATTTGAATTTTAAAATTTAAATTTGAAGGTACTTTTTAAGGTTTTGTTTAGACAAGTTCTTACTATGCAGTTTAGGCTAGTGTTGAATTCATTAGGTAGCCCAAATTGACCTTAAATTCTTTAGGGGTGCAGCAATTACAGGTGTGCACTACCACACCTGGCTGAAGGTACTATTACAGCATTAACTACTATTTTACTTGACTAATCTTTCTGAAACACTGTGACTTACTGGGCCATGTATGCTTTTTCTATTGCAGTCCTGGGGATTCAACATAGGCCCTCACACAAGTAGGTTTAAAAATAATTTACCAATGAGTTATATCCTCACTACTTGGGCCATATTTTATAGGTAAGCAGACATAATAATTAAGAACTATTAAAGTATCAGTTGTCTCCATATATAATTTCAATTGTCACCAAAAGTATTTAAATCAAATTATTTGTTCTTCTTTGTTAGGAAAATGTGAAGTAGAAGAAAGCAAGCCAAGAGAAATAGTTTTCACAGAACTACCCAACAACAAACAAAGCCTTTAATAATTCTTTTTTCTTTTCTTCTTTTTGTGGTACTGGAAATTGAAATCAGGACCTTGTGCTTGCCAGGCAGGTGCTTATGATGATGAGATATCTCTTTGGTTCTGAACAAAAATGTTTTAAAAATTCAGGAACAGATTATAATGGTATAACATACTACTTTGAATTAAGTTATATAACATTTCTATTAAAGAAGAATATGAACTTTAAGGTTTGCAGAATTCACAGAAAACCCTTTGATACTATGTAACTAGATATTACCTCTATAAAAAAAGACTTGAGTTCTGGAAGGTGTTGAAATAGGTTTAGGATTGAAAAGTCTGTTTTGGTCTGCTTCTGTACTGCTTCCTCTGCTGTTAATCTAGGAGGGTGTGGTTCCTTGGAAATAAAGATAAGGAGAAATGTTGTCATTATATTAAAGTACCTCTTGCTGAATCTCTTCATATGTTCTGCTTCTGACTACAAGAGACTGCATCCCATGTCTTGTCCACAGCTCTAGCCTTGGGTCTGTTCACTCCCCCCACAGTTTATACTTTTTTCGTTTCTATGAAACTCCAGGTCTACAACTTGGAAGCTTTTCTTAAATGATATTCATAGCAAATTTCTAAGTTATAATAATTATTCTTTTATTATTTTCCTTGGAAAATTACGTTAGTATTTTATTCAGTCCACAAATGAGGATTATATGCAGCTGCTCATGGTCTTCCTTCCTCATCCAGGCCATAGATATCTTAAAGCTTGCTCATTTTTAGATATTTCTTGACATCTAGAACAGCATCTTTTTTTTTTTTTTTTTTTAAACTTTATTCATTTATGCTATGGCTGGCTCAGCCTGCCCCCGGGGTAGGGCTGGTGCTGCATGTGGTGCTGGGGATAGAAGCATGGTCCCTGTGGTTGCCTAAGCTTGCCTAAGTAGGCACTTTAGACCACTGAGCTATCTCTCTGGCCCTAGAACAGCATCATAAACATGGAAGATGCTTAATAAAGGTTTGGTAAAATTATGTGCATTGCTTAAAATTCATAATTGGAGTGAATCTTTAATTGTTGGATAAGATTGAAATATAAATATGTGTAAATATATAACGTAAGTCAGACATTGTTGCATACTTTTCAAATAAGTAATTAGTTTTCCTTAACTTTGATATCAGGAACAGAATCAGTCATATTAATAAGCACATACAACAAATTAATATTTCAAAAGTGGAACACAATAAAATGCTACCTAAATGAAAGATACTTTTGTCTTTATAAAATGTTAGATTATAAGAAGAAAGATATGACAGTTTCTTAGTTCTTACTATGTATCATTCATTTTATTTTAGTTTAATTTTGAAGGACTAGGGATTGAACATGGGGCCTCATGAATGCCAGGCAAGTACTTTCTTGCTAAGTCAGCTTCTCAGTCCTTTTTACTTTGACATAGTATTTTGCTAAACTATCAGGTTTGCATTAAAAATTTGAGATCCTTTTGCCTCATCCACTCCAGGAACTGGAATTATGTGCATGCACCACCAAGTCTGGAGTATTTAATAATTTGAATTTATATTGCATAATTTGATTCTTAAGACTGGACTTCAAGATAGTACCTCTTTTGGGTGATTTTAGCAACTAGAATTTTTACATATGGACGGAGTCCTAATATAAAGACAGTTTTAATGGCATATAGTATTCCATACTCAGTTTCTCTTATCTCAGAAATAATAGTGACTGATTTCCTTCTTCTGTATTTAGGGAAGGGTCTACAGGGTATTCAGGGTCTCACTACATAGACTGGACTCACAGTGATCCACTTGTTTTTAGCCTCCCAAGTACTGGGATTACAGGCACCATGCCCAATCTCAAATGCTGTTTCAGTCTGCCCCAGGGACAGGGCTGGCACTGCAGGCCTGGGCATCTGCCTAACCAGGTGTTTTAATCCACTGAGCTATTTGGCTGGCCCAGAGTGACTGATTTTTTAATAGCATATAAATCTTTCTGTGGGGTTAGGAGCCATAGTTCAGTGGTACAGTGTTTGCTTAGTATGCATGAGATCCTGGGTTCAAATCTTAGAACTGAGAAAAAAAAGAGAAAAAGAGAATAATCAATTAAAGCTATTGTCCCTTTTTTGGAGTGTCTTTCTGTATAGTTCAGGATAGGCTCAAATTTGCAGCAGTTCTCTTGCCTTAGTCTTCTAAGTGATAGGACTGCAGGTTTGCACATTATGCTCAGCTAAAGATATTTACTTTTTAAGTGACAGTATAATTATTTTCCAAATTCTGTAAAGTAATTTAGTGATTATCTAAAGTCATTAAAGTCCTTAAAATAATGGTAGAATTTTTTTTTTTTTTTTTTTGTGGTACAGAAGATTGAACTCAGAACCTTACTGAGATATCTATCTCCCTGACTCCAATAATGGTAGTAGTGTAGCTTAACAATTCAATCTCAGATCTAAGTTGTCAATAATTTATATAATTTACCTTTAACAACTGACAAGGTGTTTGTCCAAAATTATTAATCATCCCCTCTAAGGCTTTTCGTTCCTTTTCATCTGTTAAAGCGTCCAGATCCACAGCCCCTGAAAGCAGAAATAATCCACTCACTACAGAGTAAAAGCAATCAGCAAGCTACATCGTTAATATTAGACCTAGTACTGATAAGTTTATTTTTAACAAAATATTTTTAAGCTTATAACATTATGAAGAGATAATTTTCTAAAAACCAGTAAATTATCCACTATTACCATAATGATAAATGCTATCCATTATTTAGGTAATTAAGTTAATTAGTATTCTTCAAAAGTTTGTTGGAAAAATATAAATTGTATTGATACTATGCATAATTTTAGGTTTCTTCATAAAACATTCAAACAAGGGTAATACACAAAAACACTGCTTTAAGTTATATCTTAAAACAAAGTGTGGGGAAGGCAATATTCTTGTTTATTAATTATACACAATCACACTTAATATGGATCATCACATGGCTGGTAGTAGTTGGCCAAACTAGCAAAGTCCAAATTCCCAATAACCATCTAATACTGCTTTATTAACAAATCTGTTACTTCAATGGATATAGCACTGGGAATGTGTCTTCACCAAAAGTCACAAGGGTCTGCTCAAAATTCAAGTACTAACTTCACACTATTCACCAAATTGAAATTACTAGCTTTAATTACGAATTAGAAGAGGTCTGAGGTATCACACAGTGGCAGAGTGCCTGCTTTACATGTACAATCCCCAGCACTATGAGAGGGAGAAAGAGATGGAGAGGGAGGTAAACTAGTTTTCAAGCTTTGTAAAGTGATAAGAAATTTGATTCTAAGAACCAAGTAATAAAATGTGAGGAATTTATTATTCATGATTCTAGAGTACTTCTTTGAAAGTGTGCTAATAATTTAATAAGAATATTTAATGTAGGCTCTGAATAAAGAGGGTGCATATGACAGATCAAAATTTTGACACTAATAATTGGCATTTATAATTATATTTTCATATACACAGTTTACTACCACCAAAAAAAGCAGCAGCTTCTTAATTTTTCAAATAGAACTATTTTGTTAGTGAGGTGTGGTGATATACACTGTAACTATAGCTCTTGGGAGAATGAAGCAGGGGGATCTTGAATTCAAGGAAAACCCAGACAACTTAGTGAGAGACCATGCCTTAAAATAAAATAAAAAAAAAGGGATACAGTTCATTGCAAAGGTCCCAGGTTCAATTCCCCAGTTACCAAAAACAAAGAGGTTTTGTTAACATAGTCTTTCACATATTAAATAGGCTCAAAATAAATGTAATCATATCCTGGATAATACTTTCAAATAATGAAAAAGAAAAAGTTCTTTTGTTTTACCTTCATAACTACAGTAATAGAAAACATTGAGTGCCTCTACTGCAGCTGGCCCCCTCTGCTTATAGCCAAAAATCAGATCTATCCATTCATGAAGATGAGCAGAAACATATTCAGATTCCTAGAAAGTAACAAATTCATTAATACAAATATATTTTTCCAACTACAATAGAAGCTCAATTTCTTAAGAGCAAATGAAACATTTCCACACAGATCTGTCCATATACAAGATTCTCTCAAAATAATTTTTTATTTTAAAATTTAATTTTTTTAAATGTAGTTTTACTTTATTAAGACATCTCAAACATCAGATGCCTGGAACACTAGAATCTTTTTTTTTTTTTTTTACCATGATTTAACTATTTTCAAAGTTTTTTAAAATTTACTCTGCCGGGCGTGGTGGCTCACACCTGTAATCCCAGCACTTGGGAGGCTGAGGCAGGAGGATTGGTGCGAGTTCGAGACCAGCCTGGGCTACAAAAGTGAGCTCAAGGCCAGCCTCAACTGCATAGCGAGACCCTGTCTCAAAAAGACAAAAAAAATTTACTCTTTTTTTTTTTACTAGTGCATGTTTGCAGTACATAATTATAGTCACTGTGGGAAACTAGCACGCTTACATAGCACATCTGAATTCTTTTTACTTCCTCCCCCCTTTCAAAATAATTTTGAATATCCAATGTATAATAGTGAATAATACAATATTCATATAATGTAGGTTATCATATTTACTAATTGAGAAGTAATATAAATAAGCTAATAACAACCCAAATATCTGTAACAATTACTAAAAGCTGTGGGATGCATCTTTGTGGTCCAAATTACCATTGAAATAGTTGTGTAGAAAAAAAAGAGAAATAGTTGTGTAGAATTTTGCAACTGAAGGAAAAAGAAAAATTTAAATTGAAGGAAACAGCAAAATCATGTTGAAGTGAAACAAAAATAGTTACAATGAAAGAAAGAAAGAAAGAAAGAAAGGAAGGAAGGAAGGAAGGAAGGAAGGAAGAAAGGAAAGAAAGAAAGAAAGAAAAGATGAAAACCACCCCTTGTTACTTATCTACCCAGAAAGAAGCAGGCAGGTACGCAGCAAAGACTTAACAAAGCAAAAAAACACATTCAGATTTGTGGCCTGCCAAGGATGAGAGAGTTGCTGCTGGGGACAGGAACAAAGTGGTTCTTGTTTTAGTCCATGAAAGATGGAAAGGTCACTATTTTTTTTTTTTTTTTTTACAAGAATTAAGCTTTAATCAGTTCTGAGCGTTTATAACACTAAAAAATGAAGGGTGATTAACAAACACATTTACAAATGAACATCTGATTGGTATGAGGCATTATCCTGTAAACACAGTCTATGTGTGTGTGTATTCTCAGTACATAGCATTTACACACAGAGTCACTGCTGTACAACAATATCTGAAGAGACTGAATCAGAGTAAGGCTGTTTAACAGATTGAAAATTAAATATATACACAATATATATAATATAATACATATTATATTATATGTAATAATAAATTACATATATATATATATATATACACACACACACACACACACATGTGATTTCTATTGGGAAACAGATTGAACTTTTGAACTGGTAGATACAAGGCAACTCTGCCAAATATTAAAGTTAAAGTCCCCACATGAATGCACAATTCTAACCCTTCCACTTGCCTGCATGACATATTAATGGTATTTAAAGGTAAATGAGGCATTTTGTGTGGTAACCACAGCTATCATTATGAACATGTTGCACAAATTTTCTAGAACTTCTACACATTTAGAAATCTAAGCACATACAAAATTGCAGCCGGTCAATCCTATGGCATTTAGTCTCTTACTCTGATTTAATACCCATTTTTTGTTTTCTTGTAAACCAATCATTTACTTGAGAATATAGCAGTAACTGAAATTATATTAGAAGCAGCACACATCTAAAAGACAGGCATTCCAAGCATATTTTTACTGTTACACATTGCTATCCTCAGTGTGAGAAATATTTTGGAGGTCCCTAAGATCATTATCTAACTCATCCTATGTATATAAATGCATGGCTTTGCCCTTGCCATGCTTCCTATCTTTTCTGTTTGCAGTCACTTCATTGTTTAACCCTTAAGTCCTTGATTTCCATTCAGCTGTAATGCCTCTCCATTTTTATTTCTTCTTTTGAGTTCTTACACTAGGGAGACTATATGATATTTACACATGTAGGTATGGTTTATTTCACTTTTGAGTATACCTTCAAGATACAACCATTTATATGTGAAGGCTTCTAGTTTATCATTCTTTATAGCTGAACAATATTCCACTGTATAAAAATACCACATCTTTTTCAACCACTCTTCAGATGATGGGCATTTTCATTTTCTCCAAGATTTGGCTATTACAAATTGTACTGCTCTAAACATAGGTGCGCAGATATCACTATGGTATGATGTTTTCAGTTCTGGGAAAATTCCTGTACAGGGATAGCTGGGTTGAATGGTTTTACCACATTCTATAGAGATTTAATGGAATATCAATGATGGATAGAAAATACCAATTCCAAGTTAAGTCTAAGATGTTTGATACTCAGAAAGACAGTGATGTCATTCTCAAGTATCTATGTAATAGAGTAATAGTATCACTAAGCTTTTCTTCTGGAGGGTTAAGAATATAAGTTTACAGACCAAAAATTAGAGAGAAAAAAAAAGGGCTACAAGGATAGCCAATATTTAGGCCCTAGCCCTTCAAGATCAGCGAGGACTCAGGACATAAAGAACCTGTGCTATAACAACCTGTAACTCAGTGGTTTCCCCAATTTTCTGTTCAAGGACATTATGGGGCTACAGAGGAAAGTGAATGAAGATATAAAGTGTGTGAAAGGAGAGTCACCTAGAGAGAAAATATTCTTTCAGGCATTCACAGAGAATAAACTGGTCAAGCAATGGTTGTGACTCATCCAGATGGCTGACACTGACAACAGTTCTACAAAGCATTCTATATGGTTCCAAAGTAAACCCTGATCTGACTGACCTTGGAAGATACAGAAGTTTCATGTTTTGCTATACAGCTCTTGCTTAAACTTGCCCTTAATGAACCAGCAGAAAAGTTTAACCACAAGGCATAAAATGTAAAACTAGATTAGAATGCTGAGCTGTAAAAGACTTAAATCAATGACTTCCAATATTGCCAGTTTTACTAATAACCCACTGGAATTACTGAACATTTGATTATGTATACAACTACTTTCTCTTAGTTCAATGAGAAGAAATGTTGTACTAATAGTGATTTGAAAAATTATAACATATACACCCTGCGTTCTGTATAACTAATAGGAGGACAACAATATGCACTATATCAAATATTGAAATGTAGTATTAATGTGTTTTGAAACTGTCACGTTGTTATACATTATTTCTTATTGAAAGTAATAAAAAACAAATATACGAAGAAAAATAAAATAAAAATTTTTAGAACTAATCATGTAACTTGTACCCTACTTTTATTTTTTAAATGCTGAAACATTTGTTGCTGTTGATAACGAAGAATGGTAATGTTGTTCAATTACCCTTTTATAATTATGACAAAATATCCAAGAGCAGTTATAGAGTATTTGTGATGGTACAGGGAAGGACACTTTTTTTTTTTTTTTTGAGACGGGGTCTCATTATGTAGTTCAGCCTGGCCTTGAACTCACTATGTATGTAGCCCAGGCTGGCCTAGAATTTGCAGCAATCCTCTACCTCAGACTCCCAAGTGCTGGGGTTACAGTTGTGTAACACTACACTTGGCTCCCAACTTGGCTTCTTTTGGTTGCCTAAAAGAACATATGGGAGGTATAAGATGAGTTAAGAAGAACTATTTTTTTTAATTTCATGAAATGTTTAAGCACATACTTGTTTTTTACACCATAATTTGAATGAGAGAGCCAGATCTTGCTGGATTTGAAAATAAAACTATTTTTCTTTCTTAGAATCTTCAGAGAGAAAGGATGTTCGAAATGGTAAGTGGCCTCAGATAATGATTAAATCAGAATAGCAGTTTAGATGAGAACACATCAAAACTGGCTGGGCTGGCAAGAAGATGCTGAGAGTTTTAGATCAACCTGGGCTACACAGTTAGTTCAAGGCCATTGTGAAGTGCATAGAGAGACCTTGTCTCAAAAAAGACAAAA
>PVJA010030414.1:0-11825 GCA_004027025.1 Myocastor coypus | reverse complement strand
CCTAGATTTATTTTGTGTTCCTAAGCATTATGCTGAAGATTTGGAAAAGTTGTTTATCCCTCATGGACTAATTATGGACAGGACTGAAAGGCTTGCTCAAGAAGTGATGGAGATGGAAGACCATCATATTGCAGCTCTCTGTGTTCTAAAAGGGGCTATAAATTCTTTGCTGAACTGATGGATTACATTAAAGCACTGAATAGAAATTGTGATAAATCCATTCCAATGACTATAGATTTTATCAGATTCAAAAGCTACTGTAATGACAAATCAACAGGGGATACAAAAGTAACTGGTGGAGATGATCTCTTAACTTTAACTGGAAAAAATGTCTTGATTGTTGAGGATATAACTGACACTGATAAAACAATGCAAACATAGCTTTCATTGGTTAAGCAGTATAATCCAAAGATGGTTAAGGTTGCAAGCTTGCTGGTGAAAAGGACTCCTTGAAGTGTTGGATATAGGCCAGACTTAGTTGGATTTGAACTTCCAAACAAGTTTGTTGTTGGGTATGCCCTTGACTACAATGAATAATTTTGGGACATGAGTCACATTTGTGTCATTAGTGAAACTGGAAAAGCCAAATACAAAGCCTAAGATGAGAGTTTAAGGTGCCTCAAGAAACACTGGGAGCCCCATTAATATCACCAGTAGAATTATCAGATGTTCTAATTTTGTGGGCATCGGCTTAGCAAAGCTTTATGCATTAATCTTCCAAGAATTTTTAACTATTTTGTATCTTAGAAATGTCAGTTGCTGCATTCTTCTTTTTTTTTTTTTTTGTCTTTTTGAGACAGGGTCTCACTGTGCAGTTGAGGCTGGCCTTAAGCTCACTTTTGTAGCCCAGGCTGGTCTCGAACTCGCACCAATCCTCCTGCCTCAGCCTCCCGAGTGCTGGGATTACAGGCATGAGCCACCACGCCCGGCTTTTTTTTAAATTTATTCTTTTTTTTTTTTTTAGTTGCTGCATTCTTGAACTTTTTATTTGCACTGTGAGCCTACAGACTATCAGTTAGTTCCCTTTGGGTAGGTTGATTAACTTGTGAATGAAAAAAAAAAAAAACCCCTTAAACTATACCACTATGAAATGAGAATACTTGAAATTGTAAGAAATGTTTAAAGGAAAAACTATTAGTTTTTAATTGGTATTTGAATTTTTGCATATTTAAGAAAGAACAAAAGTGATTAAATATTGTGCATTATATTAGGATATATTTAGAAAAGTCAGAAATGAGCACTTTTTTCATTGATATTGGTGACTGCTTCTATGATGTTTTGTTTAGTTACAAAAAAAAAAAAAATCTGCCTTGGTAGTGTCGACTTTTTTCCGACGGACTGGGCTGGGATTGGGCATGGTGGTGCATGCCTGTAATCCCAGCACTTGGGAGGCTGAGGCAAGAGGATCAGTGCAAGTTCAAGACCAGCCTGGGGACAATAGTGAGCTCAAAGCCAGCCTGAATTGCACAACGAGACCCTGTCTCTAAAAGACATAAAAAAAAAAAAAAAAAGATTATCTCCCATTAATCTTTGTCAGTGGTTTCTTTTTAATGCAATAATTAATTTTTTTGGGGGGTAGGGATCGGGGTTTGAACTCATGACCTTGCACTTGCCAGGTAGGCACTTGTGCTGTGGAGCTATCTCCCTGACCCCTGCAAACAAATAAATTAAAAAAAAAAAATAGACCAGTGGCTACAGAGTCCTCCTGCTTTTCTCTCCATTTTGGTTAGTTCTCCTGTCCCACTATTTAGAAGCAGATAGTTTTCTCCTTATTTTAGGTTTCAGTATCAAGAGGAGGAGCCACTTGTTTCAGTCATATTTATACCTGACTGAGATAATCAAGATCCTGGACTTGGAGACTCCAGCCCTAACATAGAGATAAACAATCTACCACCCAGATGTCAAATCTGATTTGCTGCCATATCTGTAGATTAGTAGTAGAACCCAGCCACATATTTGCTTTTTTACTACAATGGTAGAGGTGAGTGTCTCAGACCTTGCTATTTAGAATGCCAAACAATGTTCACTATCTTGCTCTACTGGAAAACCCTGACAAATCCTGATTTAATCGGAATGGAGTATGTCTAGAGAGGAAATGAATACATTTTGCCTACAGGAGGAATATAAATACCTTGGGGTCAAAGGGCAGACTGTTCACTGAATTACAGAAAGCTGCAAATTCTTTTCCACTTTTACCATTAAGTGTAGTTTACTTTCCCTTCTGTTGATTTTGTACTCAGCTGTTACCTACCACAGGGTGGCAGAAGTGATGTCTTTACAATCCAAGGATGGTGGTGTGCCTCAGTGATCCCAGCACTCAGGAGGCACCTCAGGATCCCAAGAATAAAATGGAACCTTGGTTCTCTTTCCCATCTTGAAATATGGTGGGTGAAAAAACTGAGAAACCAGACACTAAATTGAAGAAACTTGAAGCCAAGAAAGCTTCTTCCAGTGGTACTGGTAAAAAGGGTAAGGCAAAGAAGGCAAAAAAAATCCAAGAAGCAGCAGCCCCACTGAAGCCAAAATCCTGTTGTGGTTAGAGGAATTGTTAGATACTCCCCATCTGCTATGTATTACAGAAAGGCATTGTACAAGAGAAAGTACACAGTTGTTAAATCAAAGGTTGAGAAGAAAAAGGAGAAAGTTCTTGCTATGACCACAAACCAGTTGGTGGAGATAAGAATGGAGGTACCTGAGTGCTTAACCTTCAAAAAATGCCTAGAAACTACCCTACTGAAGATGTGCCCCAAAAGCTCCTGAGTTATGGCAAGAAACCCATCAGTCAGCATGTGAGGAAATTTTGAGCCAGCATCAGTCCTGGCACCATCTTAACCATCCTTACTGGGTGTCAGAAGCAAAAGAGTGGTCTTCCTGATGCAGTTGGCTAGTGGCTTGCTACTTGTGACTGGGCCTCTTAGCCTTAACCATGTTCCTCCACAAAGAACACACCAGAATCTGTCATGACCACCTCTACAAAAATTGGTATAAGTGAAAATTTCCAAGCACCTCACTGATGCTTACTTTAAGAAGAAACTACGGAAACCCGAACACCAGGAGGGTGAGATCTTTGACACCAAGAAAGAGGTATCAGATTTCAGAGCAGCACAAGGTGGATCAGAAAGCAGCAGATTCACAGATTTTAGCAGAAATCAAAGCTGTTCCTTAGCTCTGAGGCTACCTGTGATCCGTTTTTACTCTGACAAATGGAATTTATCTTCATAAATTAATGTGCTGAATTTCTAAGAACCTAATTAAATAACTGATATTTTTAAAAAATGGGACCTTCCTTATTTCTTCAAGGGTAAGCCTTTGAATTGTTTTTGTTTGCTTTTTTATTTTTGAGATAGGTTCTCACTGTGTAGCCTATAGAAGTGAGGCATCAGACCTGGATTATTTGCATAACTCTTACTTGCAGCACATAACAGTATTGTATTGTACAATCAGCACAGATTGCAGTTGTGTATAAACAAAATATACTGTACAACAAGAAGATATTGAGGTTTTATAATGAAAGGTACCAACAAAAAGACAGATGGCAAATCTGAGTGTCAGGGCTGAAGTCTAAACAGCTACCTTGATGTAAATCCAAAGTCACTCAATAAATAGGTTGTTAAATCAGGACTGTCTGTACAAGTTGGGTATCTCCTATCCAAAACACCTAGGACTAGAAGTATTTCAGATTTTATTTACTGGTGTGTTACTGGTAATTGAAGTCAGGGGTACTGTACCACTAAATTACATATCTAGCCCTTTTTATTCTCTGGTTTTTAAAATGTTGAGACAAAGTCTTTTGAAGTTACTCAGGAAGAACTGGAACTTGCAATTTTCCTGCCTCAATTTAGTTCAGTGCTGGGATTAAAAGTGTACTACCATACCAGACCCAGTTTATTTTTGTTTCCTGAGACATCTTTTATTGTCCACGTTGGTGTCTAACTACTGGGATGAAGAGAAATTTCTGCCTCAATCTTTTGAGTAGCTCAAAATATAGGCACATGCCCCCATACCTGGCTCAGATTTTGGAATTTTTTCAGCTTTTGGAATACTGCATAGACTTGACCAGTTGAACATCTCTACTCCAAAAATCTTGAAACCATAGTGCTAAGTGAAATGCAGAAGGCTAAATATTGCATGGTTTTTCTTCTAAGAGAAACCCAAACTACAAGTAATTCAAAAAGCAAAAAAGAAAAAGACAATGGCTAACAGGAACAAGGGTAGCAGCCCTTTGTATGATGGGAAGGAGATTTAAATGGAAGAAGAGGGAAAGAATAGTAAATGAGAACTAGTATGTGACATGTACACAGACCAACTTCCCACAATGAGTGTATTCATTATGTATCTCAAAGATATACTAAGAAAAAAATATATATATAATCTGAAATGTTAGAGTTGATGAGATAGCTCAGCAGACTACAAGCATCTGCTTAAGCAAGCACAGGAACTGTGGTTCAATCCCTGGCACCATATGTGGCCCCAGACCCACCCCCAGGCATATTGAGCCGGCCACAGAGACCTGGCATGGGGGTGTATGCCTGTAATCTCAGCACTGCTGAGGAAGAAAACAAGAGAATCAAGCTGTATAGTGAGACCCTGTTCCAAATACATTACAAAAAAAAAAAAAAAAAAATCTGAAATGCTACAAAATTCCAAACCAAGTTCTAAAAACATCCAATCTGCATTGTTAGGTATTCATGGACTGTTCTATATTACCAACTATATCAAAGAATTCATACCCTAAATTACTATATCATAACTATCTCCAAGCAGCATATATAAAATATTACAGATTAATCTAGAAAAAGTTAGATGCATTTTATTTCATCCTTGTGAAAACACATCTTTGTCTCAGTAATCTAATAAGTAAAAAAAAAAAAAAAATTTAAATCTTACCAGAACCCTATCTTTGTCATCTTTGTTAAAGTCATTACTGTTTACTTGGTAAAAATCATTTTGAATGCATTCATAATTATTCTGCTGATGTTATTTGGCCCATGTATGTTTAACAGTTTCATCAGTTTTGTCTTCTCCAGATTTAAGGTGATTCCACCTACCCAAGATAAAAATGCCAGGTGTCTATTGAGGGCCTTTAGATAGGACCTTTAGAGAGTGTCTCTGACTGCCGGTTCACAACTATGACCCCTTTCAGACTGAAGAAGCCAGAGCAGTCATCGCCCATGCTTCCCTCACAGCAGATCGGGTTACTTCTTCAGAGTGGGGAATGTTGTAGGCAGCTAAATTAGAAATATTATAGGCAGTCATACAGGGCTAGGCCCTCACAGACAACATGAAAGGCAAGGTGACTTTACTACTAGAGACAGACACTCCTCCGCCATAGGCCAGATCTCAAGACAATAGTAAACAGAAGCAACTACATACTTCCCTAGGGATGGGCATCAGGGATTGATACTCTAAGTAGGTATCAATCACCTTAAAAGATCCTGTAAAGAGTCATGAGCCCAAGCTCAATAGGTGGTGTTCTTGCCTGCTTGCTACGTGACTTGTCTTCCCATTGAATACCAATGTTAATCAATTTTACCTGAGCAATGGTGCTTGTAATCTCATTGGTTGACCACAGTTTTATCCTGCCTCATATCCATCTAAGTCAGTACCCATGTCAATAAGAGCATGACCAGAGACTGGGCATGGTGACACATTCCTGTAATCCCAGTGCTTGGGAGGCTGAAAACAGGAGAATCACTACAAGTCTGATCTATGTAATGAGACCCTGTAGTCCCTGTCCTAAATACACACACACACACACACACACACACACACACACACGATCATCATATTGAAATGGCTCTTTTAGCAACACCTGGTGGCATACAGCACTTCGGAGGCTGAGGCAGGAATGTCATGGGCAGTTCAAGGCCAGTTTCAACTATATAAACCCAATATCAGAAAAACCCCAGCCAAATCTTCCAAACTATATGCAATGAGGTCATGCTGCTCTACTCAGTGGGTAATTTTCTCCTTGCTTCTCTCCAGTGGCAAGGCTTTGTAACCAGGAATATGGTTTCTCAACATATGACATATACAATGAAGGCCTTGGCATAAGACCTTGCCATGAAAAAAAAAAGAAATCTTACCAGAGCTTTCCTATGTTTATAGATGAAATCTTCAGCTGATTTGGCCCATTTTGGGAGAATAACATCATTTACTAGTTCTTTGGAAACTTGTAGACGACCCAAGTTGAATTCTAAAACATGTAAAAGATAAATGTATCTTACCATTTTAGACTTAGATAAATGAAGCAAAACAAATGCAAATAAGGAGGGTATGTTACTTAAGCAGAATAGATTTTTAAAAAAATTCTTATATACTGGAATATAGTTTCTATGCTAATAAAAACATACATTATAATTAAAAATTAGTTACTTCAGAGTAAATCAGAAGTTTTTTTTTTATATAGAGGAGAGACCTAGAACCATAATTCTTGCTTTAATCTAAATGAAAATTAGTTCAGTATTACGTAGAATTTTTACACTGAAAATAAGTAACAGTGCCTCTAATGGTCCATTTACAAAATACAGCTCACTAGAACTTTTTGTTGTAACTTATACCTTAAATTTGATCACAGAAACAGCTCTTTTGTTTTCCAGAAGAATCAGAATATGATATATGGAAGAATTAAATATGTACACACATACATAGCCCAAGTTGGCTTCCCATTTATTACCCTCAGGCCTCTGACTTCTAAATAGCTGGGATTACAAGAGTGTGCCAGCATACATAGCTAAGAATGATAAATACACAGCTATTCTAAGTAGATATTTTCATAATAAAGATTTGCTTACATTGTGAGAACATACCATTTTGATAAAACTTCCCCAGATAAGTTTTCCTACTCATACATTATGGGAAGCAAAGTGTTAACACGAAAGCATTTTGGGAAGGAGTATCTTAAAATATCAGTGTTAAAATAATTGTGTGCTGCCTTAAAAATATCAGTATGTCTCAAGTAGGAGTGAGGTTTAAATGTCATGGAATATCATGATTGGCTTTATGTTAAGTGAATCATTATACTATGTACTGTTCACTGGATGGTCACCCCTCTTTTTATTTGCTAGCAGAACCTTTATTTCATTTGAGTGTTTATGTGCTGTATTTCATTCCCATTCAAGATGACTAGTCTGGGACCTACTCTGCAGAATGGGGAAAGATGATAAGGAAGGTGTCTCACTTTTGAGAAAGGACATGATGAATTAACAGTTTTATTTCTAAAACACTGTTTTAGCTACCTATGTATGATGTTAAAAACTGAGCTAATACTTTGTAACCTTGAAAGAAATTAGCTACAAAGCCAAAACACTCAGAATATAAGTATAAATAACAGAGAATGGTTAATCTTGATAATGCTAAGCTATCTGAAATGATCATACCACTAGGATTTTGTTATAGAAAATACCAAAATTTCCTTATTGCACCATTTTGAGTTAGTTTCATTAACATTTTTTAAGCAAACTAATTGATATGTTCTTTCCCATCCAGTTCTTTTTAAACAAAGAGGAATGTATATATAATTAGGAATACAGGCAATAAAGAATACTGCTGAGGACAGCAACTAGCAGTGCTAAGGATCATAAATTGTCAAACTATGAATACTTTAAATTATGGACCCACAGCACTAGGGAGGCTGAGGCAGGAGGTTCGATGTGAGTTCGAAACCAGCCTGGGCTACAAAAGTAAGCTCAAGGCTGGCCTCAACTGCATAGTGAGATCCTGCTTCAAAAAGACAAAAAAAAAAAAAAAAATTATGGACCCAAATTGACCCTGCTCATCTCACCTATGCCAGACATCCTGGCTTTAGGAGACACCAGTCTGAGTATCTAGGCTCAGACTCAAGTCAATATATTCACCTGATTTTCTGATCTGAAAGTCTCAAGTCTACCTTCCTGTTAGATGCCCTAACTCCAAAGTTACAGAGACTGGACAATAAAAGTGACAATAAACCCTGTATATGCTTTTCCTATCAAGAAAAAAATGATTCTACGAGCAAATGAAGGTCAAACAATAATAATATATATGAGATGAGAGAAAATCTGGTAATGACTCTATCCTGTGGAACTGTTCTTAAGAACATTAATAGCAAAAATCTTGGCAATTTATTTCTGCTTAACCACTTACCAGTCTAATTAATTATTTAAATACAGGATAAAATATGCATTTTTATTAATTTTTATAAGACACTAAAACAGGAAATATAAAAATGCCCATTTTATCAACTTTATTCAATAAAAGAATTGACTGGTTGAAATGACACCTGCCTGAGTTGTGTTCCAGATATTCAGTATGTAAATAAATGTGCCATCTCTGTGAAGTATGGGATAAACTCTTAAGTGGTCAAAAAATAAATGTACAAGTCAAGTATAATAGTATTGCCTATAATCTCAGCACTGAGGAGGCTGAAACAAGAGGACTTCTGCAAGTTTGAGGTCAGCTTGAGCTACCTAGTCAAGGCCAGACTGGACTACACAGTGACACTGTCTCATAAAACAAGAAACATAACATAACAAAACATAGAAAAACACAGAACTACGTGACAAAAGAAATATTTGGATATTTTAAAAAACAATTCCATACAAAACAAAAATATGAGTTTTCAAATGCTAATAATAAATGTAACCATTGTTTTCAACTGCCTTTTCTCCTAAACTGTGTATCAGGAATCTAAGAAATGTTTCCATAATGCAGTGATGGTGAACCTTGTAGAGCTTTTGATGACACAATCAGCTTACTGAGGCACGTATGCCATAAGTTCACCACCAGTAGCATTTTTATTGTATTGTATTGTATTGTATCGTATTGTATTGTATTGTATTGTGTTTTGTTTTGTTTTGGCTAGCTCAGGCTGTGTAAAGGGTGGGTCTCATGTGGCTTCTGGAGCAAACCACTGTCCCCTGTGTCTGACTGAGTTTGCCCAAGCAGTTGCTTTAAACAAATGAGCTAACCCATAAGCCCCCCAGACCTCTGTTCTAAATCTTTACTATATCTAACTCAAAGGCTTTCAGTAACAGTATATGAACATTTTTTGCTTCACTAGTAAACACTGTACTTTGACAAATTCTTTGCCTCAGTTATCTTATTTCTCTGTCGTACTTCCCTAAAAGGTAAAACTTGTGTCCTATAACTGAGTAATTCATAGACAGAATGAACCTTAAATAAGTTATAGATATTACAAAAATGTCCTGAAACACATTTTTCAGGCCCTTCTATTGGGACCTACTGAGTTAGATTTTTATTCCCTAATTCTTACGATTTTGATTTTCCAAAAACTCTGGGAAGTAGAAGAATTCAGGAATAAGTTCTTTCACATCATAGGGATTATCCATGAGAGCTTGCCAGGTAGCAGGGATGGAATGAAACTGTCGATCTGCGCAGTCAAATCTGCAGGTGGAAATTGAAAGAAAATAGTGGACACTGAATGACAGCAATAAGGCACGAAGCAAAACTTCTAAATTCCTTGAGGTTTCCAAATGATTAGAGCCATGTTTTTCTTAATTGTTAGCATCTTACCCAAAATAGTTAAAAAAAAAAAAAAAAAACTAAGAGGAAATATCAATTGAGGAAATAGCCCTATAACTCTTCTATATTTCACTCGCATATATTAGTAGCTTAATTTTATTTAGCTTTCAGTTAGTTAATCTTATGTTCCACCATGGGTACTTAGAGCCTATGGTAGTTGGAAGAAGCTCAAGTGGAACTGCTGCAATTATATCACTATTTAATTACAAAAAGGATAAACTTGTTTCCCACATTTATTAAATAAGTAATAAGTAACAGTTTTGAGTCTAACAAGGAAACTCATAGAAGAAGAAAATAAATGACATTCAGGATAAATTTGACTTTTCTTTAATGCCTACTAATTTTGTTGAGAGATGATAGCTCATCTCAGCAGAACTCTGAATCTAATCATTGACAGAGACTCAGCCATGAGTGGTGGCATTTGCATTCACGCAAAGGCATTTAGTTAACTGAGACAAAAATAACATACTGCATAATTCATTTGTTCAGGTAGACAACTGATGGCTTTAGTACATATCTAATTGTAAAATTATCACCTCAAATAATTAGAAAATATTCTCACTGCTCCAAGAAGAAACACTGTATCTATGAGAGGTGCTTCTCTGTCTCGCGTTATCCTAACTGCTGGCAACTACTAATCAGTTTTCTGTCTTCACAGTTCTGCCTGTTTGGACAGTTCACAAAAATCACGCAGTATGCAGCCCTTTTTGTCTGGCTCTATGTCACTCAGGAAAATGTTTTCAGGGTTCATCAATATTATATCATGAATTATTTACTCACTGCTCAGAAGAAGCCTATTCCATGTATGTCTGTATACAGTGGTCCCTCGCTTATTGTGGACATTACATTTCAAACACCCCTGTGGTAAGTGAAAATCAGCGAAGTAGAAACCTTATATTTATTTCAGTATTATAAAGTTTATATTTATGAGGCTTTATAAAAACTTCCCACACTCTTACAAATCTTTCCCACACTCTTAAAAACACATAATGTTCTGAATCATTTTCTAAACTCATAAGCCTACGTTATCTTAACAACATAAGTATACTGTACAATATAGCAAAATCCTATAATATAGCACAAAATCCATGATAAATCATTTAATATTTTTTTAAAACCCCATGAAACATTGAGTCCATGAAAGTCAAACTGTGAAATAGTGAGGGACTACTGTACAGCTATTTATTCATGCACTGGCAGATGGACATGTGGGCTGTTTTTAGTTTTAGGTTATTCCAAACAATGTTGCTAGAAACACTTATGTGCAAGCTTTGGTCATGGGTAACTCTATATTTAATCTTCTCAAGAACTTTTGGAATCTTTTCCATAAAAGCTGTGCTATTTGATATTGTCACCACAGGTTCTGATTTCTCCACATGCTCATCAACAATAGTTCTTATCCACTTTTTTGATTATAGTCATCTTAATAGGTTAAAAATGTTCTCCCTTTCTCTCTAGCTCTCTTTTTGTGGTGCTAAGGATTGCACTCAGGGACTTACATATGCTAGGCAAGTGCTGTATCTCAGAGTTTAATCCCTAGCCCTCTCATATTTTTGGTGTATTTTTCTCTTTGTTTGTTTGTTCATTTTAAGACAGGGTCTTGTTATGCAGTTCAGACTAGCTTTGAATTAATATGTAGCCACGCTGGCCTCAAATTTGTGGACATCTTTTTACCTCAGTCTGAGTGCTGAGATTACAGGTGTACACCATACCTTTAGTGGTCTTGATTTTATTTTCCCAATGCTAATGATGTATCTTTGCGTGTAATTATTGGATATTTATATATTTTCTATAGAGAAATGTCTATTAACATCCTTTAACCATTCTTAAATTGAGTATTCTATTTATTACTTAGTTGTAAAAGTCCCTCATTAGGTTTTCTTTTTAAATTTTGCTCACTTTCTTGATGTTCTTTATTTTTTTTTAATTTTTTTATTGTTTAAATTTAACAATGGTTATATTACATATTTTCATCATCAGATCAGTTTAGATTAATACATATAGGTATATAAGATTGATCAAACAATTAAACATTAACCTTTCTAAATGCACATTACTTTTTTTTTTCTTTTCCCCCTTCTTTTCTTCGAAAGTTGACATATTGCATATTGTCCTCACCATCATTCTATAGGGTGCAGTGTGTGGGCATGACCCACCTCCCTATTGATGTTGCATAGAAAAAAGAAAGAAAGAAAAAAACAAAAAAAAAGGAAAGAATATACTTCTCTTTGGACTAAGAGGAAGCAGATACATACACAGTCAAAGGTTTTGCAATTGCAGTGTGCCACCAGTGAAGCTTGTGA
>PVJA010030413.1:0-25795 GCA_004027025.1 Myocastor coypus | reverse complement strand
AAAAAAAAAAAAATCCTTAATTACAATGCATGGAACGCAGAGCTAGATTGGTGAGATGAGCTTTAGGAGGCTTAGATTCAATAGCCTCCAACATCACAAGCTTCACTGGTGGCACACTGCAATTGCAAAACCTTTGACTGTGTATGTATCTGCTTCCTCTTAGTCCAAAGAGAAGTATATTCTTTCCTTTTTTTTTTTTGTCTTTTTGAGACAGGGTCTCACTATGCAGTTCAGGCTGGCCTTGAGCTCACTTTTGTTTTTTTTTTTTAATTTTTTTTTTCTTGTTTCAGAACCTTTCTTTGTTTATTTATTTATTATTATGGCCGGCTCAGCCCACCCCGAGGTCAGGGCTGGCGCAGCATGTGGTGCCGGGGATCGAACCGCAGTCCCTGAATCTGCTCAAGCTTTCCCAAGCAGGCGCTTTAGACCACTGAGCCATCCCGCCGGGCCCCTTGAGCTCACTTTTGTAGCCCAGGCTGGTCTCGAACTCACACTGATCCTCCTGCCTCAGCCTCCCGAGTGCTGCGATTACAGGCGTGCGCCACTGCGCCCGGCTCTCTTTCTTTTTTCTATGAACGTCAATAGGGAGGTGTGTCATGCCCACACAGTGCACTCTATAGAATGATTGTGAGGACAATATGCAATATGTCAACTTTCAAAGAAAAGAAGGGGGAAAAGAAAAAAAAAAAAAAAAGTAATGTGGATTTAGAAAGGTTAATGTTTAATTGTGTGATCAATCTTATATACCTATATGTATTAATCTAAACTGATCTGATGATGAAAATAGGTAATATAACCATTGTTAAATTTAAACAATAAAAAAATTGAAAAAAAAAAAGAAGAAGGAAGGAAAGGTTTATTTACTTCACAGTTCATGGAGGTTTCAGTCCATATTCGGCTGGCCCAAGGCTGAGTAGAACAGGGCAGAGAGCAGCAACAAAATGGTGGCAGAGGCAGCAAATCAATCAGGGAAGCAGAGCAACACTTGAGTCTGTCTCTCTCTGTATTGCATTTAGGCTCTCTGCCCTAGGATATCCACCCTAGACCACACCCATAGTCTCAGCCTTACTCAGATCGATAATCCCATCAGTACTAAAACACAATCCCAGGGATCACGAATCAAGTCTCAATCTATAGAAGCCATGCTCCTTGATTGCATGAGGCTTTGGGGGGACAACTAGATATAAACCATAACAACTTATGTTAATATGCCTGCTAGCTAGATAATTGGAAATTTCATTGTATATTTTATTTTAAATTTTTATACTGCCAGTTTGCTTTCTGAAAGCTGGAAAGTCATATTCTCTGTAGGAATACAGTTTTGATACACCCTCATAAACATGAAGGATTTTTTTTTTTAAGTGAAGGATTTTATTCTCATTTGGTGACCCACATGTCTTATCACTTTAACAACTGTGTAACAGCCTATCCTTGTGAATTAGAGGCTAAATGTTTTCATCTTCCTTTAACATTTTGTTAGTTTTGGAGGCAAGAAGAAAGAACTAAAAAAAAAAATCATATAATCATGGTTAGAGAGTGTCTTATATGTGCCTCTTGTTTCTAGCTTGAAGTATATTTGGACTCCTTACATGTGCATGTTGGCAGCATTTGGTGTGTGTTCTCCTGAGCTTTGGATGACGCTGTTCAGGTGGCTTCGACTAAGAACTGTGCATCCAGTGTTGTTGGTGAGCCATTGTTAAATTACTTGTTTCTCTTTCAGTTTTCTAAAATCAAATGGGAATAATAAAAATAGTAAATGCAATTACAGTAGCCCAAATAAATAAAGCATGATTTACAGACAGAATAGTAGATCACTCAAGAAACATTTATGTGCATTTTGATCTATACAACCTAAAACTGAAGTATAAAAATGCAAATGAACATATAAGAGAGACCATTAGAATTTGTTTTTTTTTTTTTTTTTTTTTTATGGAACAAGGCATTGAGCTCAGGTCCTTGTGCTTGCCAGGCAAGCACTAACCCTATTGAGCTATCTACCCAGCCCCAAAAGTTCTTTTTTAACTGATTTCTTAAAAGATGTAAAGAATTAAATTTATTTATTGAACATTTTTAACGTAATGTGGTGATATGCATGTATTTATTTGAGATAGGATTTCACTGTTTTAAGCTGTCCTTGAACTCAATGTGTAATTCAAGCTGTCCTCAAATTCATGGCAATCCTCCTGTCTCTGCCTCCCAAATGCTAAGAGTATAAGCATGTATCACCACACCTGGTTATTTATTTATTTGTTTTATTTGTTATTTTTAAAATTGTCTTCATTTTAACAATCTGAGTTAGTAACAAAAATACAAAATTGTCTTTCATATTTCCATACATTGTATCATGGACCAGTTGAAAACTCTGAACTATAAGTGCAGTTTTCTTTTTATCCTTAATTTCTATTACTATCACTTATAAGAAAAGGTGAGGGGCCTGGCAGGATGGCTCAGTGGTCTAAAGCACCTGCTTAGGAAAGCTTAGGCGGCTGCAGGGACTGCGGTTTGATCCCCAGCACCACATGCTGCGCCAGCCCTGCCGTCAGGGCAGGCTGAGCAGGCCATAAAAATAAATAAATAAACAAAAGTTCTGAAACAAGAAAATAAATAAATAAAATTTAAAAATTCTTTTAAAAAAAAGGTGATATATAAAATCAGTTGTGCATTTGTGAACACAGGTGACCAAAAAAGTACATGCAAGTTAATACATGATCAACAGTATCCACTGTTCATTAGTGCAGCTTTATGTCAGGTTGGCTGATGCAGATGCAGTTTTTCTGGGATATTTGACTATTTAGCTTTTTTTTTTTTTCTATTTATTTATTTATTTATTTATTTATTATTTTATTTATTTACTTTTTCTTGTTTCAGAACTTTTGTTTATTTATTTATTTATTTTATGGCTGGCTCAGCCTGCCCTGAGGGCAGGGCTGGCGCAGCATGTGGTGACGGGGATCGAACCGTGGTCCCTGCAGCCATCCAAGCTTTCCTAAGCAGGCGCTTTAGACCACTGAGCCATCCTGCCAGGCCCTCTATTTATTTTTTTAAGAGACAAAAGTCTTGCCATGTTGCTTAGACTGGCTCCAAATTCCTTGATTCAAGTGATCCTCCTACCTCAGTCACCTGAGAAGTTGGGTCTGTAGCTATAGGCCTGCACTAGCACTACTGACTTTAATTTTTATGTTTTTATTATTATTATTATTATTTTATTTATTTATTTATTTATTTATTTATTAAGGAAGGATCTACAGGGTGTTCAGGGTCTCACTACTAGACCAGACTCTAGTGACTCACTCGTTTACTGCCTCCCAATATCTAGGATTACTGGCACACACCACACCTTGTCTCAGTTGCTGTCTCAGCATGCCCCAGGGGCAGGTCTGGCGTGGCAAGCCCAGGGATTGAACCCCTGGCCCCTGTGGCTGCTTGCAGGCATTTTAATCCACTGAACTATTTGGCTGGCCCTAATTTCTATGTTTTAAAATTTAACTATTTTTTATGTTTCCCATGTAAGACATTTACACTGTGACTACGATATGCTTAGCATATAGATAAATAAAACATGATTAGCACAAAGCCCCATATTCTACCCCCCAACATCATCAAGCAAATTCATTTTTTGGTGTTTCTTTTGTGTTTCAGTAGTCTTATTCTTGGAGGAATTTTTTTTTTCTAAGAATTTATTTTATTTATTTATTTTTTCTTGTTGCAGAACCTTTGTTTATTCACTCATTTTTCTGGCCAGCTCAGCTCACCCCGAGGGCAGGGCTGGCGCAACATGTGGTGCTGGGGATCGAACCGCGGTCCCTGAAGCTGCCCAAGCTTTCCCAAGCAGGTGCTTTAGACCACTGAGCCATCCCGCCAGGCCCCATTGGAGGAATTTTTTTTTAATATAATAGTAGTACCTTAATATGTGCTAGCAATTTTTCCTGTGTTATTTATTGCATTGTCTTTTTTTTTTTTTTTTTAATAATGTGTTTAGGACAGGGTCTGCAGGGTCTCCCTGTGTAGATCAGAGTCATAGTGATCATCCTGTTTTCAGCCTCTGAAGTGCTGGGATTATAGGTGTGCACCACCACACCCAGTCTCAATGGCCATCTGAGTGCACCAGGGGGGTTCATTGTCCTTTTTGTTGTGGTGGTTAGCTTTTTTGTTCAGAATTCCCTGTAAGTTCTTCATAATATAAATATCTGGAAAAAAATGTTCAAATTTTGTTTTACTATTTGAAATATTACTACTTTAAGCACTATTTTTTAATGTCTTCCCTTAAATTTACTTGGAAAATGTGTGTATCTTCCTTTATGTCCAGCTTAATTTGTTTGAAAATAATTCGCTTGGGGCTGGGGAGATAGCTCCGAGGCACAAGTGCCTGCTGGGCAAGTGCAAGGTCGTGAGTTTGAACCCTGGTCCGTCCCCCCCCCCCCAAAAAAAAAAAGAAAATAATTCGCTTTCCCTCATTCATCTCACTTTATAAATTAGATTCCATGCCAGCTTCACTTTCTTTTTTCTATCTGTGTGTGTGTGTGTGTGTGTGTGTGTGTGTGTGTGATAAGGTCTTGCTACATAGGCTTGCTAGATATACTGCATGCCCCAGTCTGGCCTCAAACTCATGGTGGTCTTCCTGCCTCAGCCTCCTGAATGCCAGGCTTACAGGCATGTACCACCTTCCCAGCCCGACTGCCCTTTCTCTGACTAAAACTTTTTTCAGGAATTGAACTCAGGATCTTGCACTTGCCAGGCAGGTGCTTGTGTTGCCAAGCTGTATTTCTAGCCCTTTGACTGCTAGTTCCTCTAAAGTGTATGTGTTTACTCATAAACTTTTTTGCTTTCAATTTTAGGCTCTTATTCTGAGTATGGCTGTACCCACCATAATAGGTCTCAGTTTATGGAAAGAGGTAAGAAAACCAGGTTTTATATTACTAACATGTACTTCATCTACAGGGCAATTGTGATAAATACATCTATGTAGAAAGCATGTCAAAACACTGTTCTGATGAGGTGTGATACACTTAGCAGTGCTTTGTCTTATCATTAGAAATGTGATAGAAGAGCCAAAATATTTTTAGAATGCTTCCACCTGGTGTAACTTTATGTAATCTAATGCCATGATCAATTCAATTATAATTGACAAAGTAAATTTCTGAATAAATAAGCCTTAATATTTGTAAATATTTTAGTAACTCCAATTTTTTTTTTTTTTTTTTTTTTTTTTTGAGACAGGGTCTTGCTGTACAGTTCAGGCTGGCCTTGAGCTCAGTTTTTTTTTTTTTTTTTAAGTTTTTTTTTAATGTATTTATTTTTTTCTTGTTTCAGAACCTTTGTTTGTTTATTCACTCATTTTTATGGCCGGCTCAGCCCGCCCCGAGGGCAGGGCTGGCGCAGCATGTGGTGCTGGGGATCGAACTGCGGTCCCTGCAGCTGCCCAAACTTTCTCAAGCAGGGGCTTTAGACCACTGAGCCATCCCGCCGGGCCCCTTGAGCTCAGTTTTATAGCCCAGGCCGGTCTTGAACTCTCACCGATCCTCCTGCCTCAGCCTCCCTAGTGCTGGGATTACAGGCATGCGCCACCATGCCTGGCTTCCAAAATTTTGATAGCTATAAAATTCTATAAATTCTTTGGCCTACCTTTTTATTTTTTGAGATAAGGTCTTGTTTTGTAGTTCAGGCTGGCCTTTGCTAAGTATCCTGGGCTGCCCTCAAACTCCTGATGCTCTTCTATCCTCAGCCTCCAGAATGCTGGGGTTATAGGCATGCACCACCACGCCCCACTTTGTTTTATTCTTATATAACATTAAAATAATTGACAATAAGCCTGCAAATTGTTTGACCTGTAATGTACTTATTTAGTATGTGTGTGCATGAAACATATAAATGGTAATTGTTAATATTAAGATTACTTATTGAGTCTAGACAGCAAATTAATCATAAAGTAGATCATTGGCTTAAGAAAAATAAGGTCACGTAAGAAAGTAGAGATCTATGTCATTTTGTATATGTAAGTAATGTGGTAGCATTTGCTTTAAATTAGTCTTTTAAAATTCTCTGGGACAATTTTAAACTAGTTAGTCATATGACCTTTTGGGATTTTGTTTTGCATTTTAGTTTTTTCCCAGGTTAATGTCAGAATTAACGGAACTACAAGAATTCTATGATCCTGATACAGTGGAACTTATGACCTGGATAAAGTAAGAATTGAATTGTCCAGCACTATTTCTTATTTTTATTTTTTATGCATTTAGGATAAGGGATACAGGGTCTCACTATGTAAATCAGACTTGTAGTGATTCTCGTGTTTTTAGCCTCCTAAAATGCTGGGATTATAAGCACGTACCACCATGCCCAGTCTCAATCGCTGCCTCAGTGCACCCTGGAGGTGGGGCAGGCATGGCTGTCCAGCACCATTTCTAAGCTATTAGCTATTGATATTGCATGCTATCTAGTGAATTCAGGGAAAAGAATAAATTATTTTCCAAATTGTCTTATAATTCAATGTTTATGTTTATAGGGATATTTAGTCTTTTGTTTATAAGTTTGAGTTGATTTTTTTTTTTTTCCCCCCTGGGACAGGGACTTGATTGGTAGCTCAAGCTGGCCTTCATTTACTATTATAACCCTGCCTGGCCTGGAACTCAGTGATGATCTTCCTGTCTCAGCCTCCCAATCCCTGGGATTACAGGCTCTTGTCTTCATGCCCAGCTAGTATTTTAGCTGACCTTGTAATTCTCATTTCCTAATTAGGCTCATCTTCAGGAATTTGAAAGTGCAATAGATATGAGATTCAATACTCCCACTGTCAAACACTTAGAAATAAGGAATAAAATGGAGTAGTTACATTTTTAGTCAAGGGAACATATCTTTTGCTTTGAGTTTCATGGACAAGCAGTAGTTGCTATTCTTGGTAGCCAGATTATAAATAGATTTTAATTTACAGGTAGAAGGGATGCAATCTTGGTCCTTCGAACACAAATGCAAATGATAGAACTGAGAACTGCTCTAACATATAGGGACTTTGAAAGGTTACACTGTTAATGAAAGTGAAGGCACCTGCAAACAAAGGCATCACTAAGTGACAGAAAATAAATGGCAGGCTGAGGAGTAGCTTGGTAATAGAGCACTTCTGGGTTCAAGCTCTAATGTTGCCCAGAACAACAAAGTTTATTCTTCCCACTGTTCATTTATTTTGCAATATTTTTAATAGCATTATTACTAGCCAGCACATGTTTATCATCTTCTTTTCCTTCTTTAAAAAAAAAAAAACTTTCTTCAGCCCTGAAAACACTGCTTATCATATGGGACTCAGGTTGTTTTGGTTTTGAGGGTTTTTTTTAAATTTGCAAATGAAATAAAAACTGATGTTGAAATTTAAATGAATTTTACATTGTCAGTGGTCTGATGTTTTCCAGTTGATATAAATTAGTGATCTTAATTGCACACTCCCTTTTCATTGTGTAAATCATTTGGCTCTTTGCAGAAGACAAGCTCCAGTTGCGGCTGTGTTTGCAGGGAGTCCACAGTTAATGGGTGCCATTAAACTGTGCACTGGATGGATGGTGACCAGCTTGCCTCTCTATAATGACGATGATCTTCTGAAGAGAAACGAAAATGTAAGGCATTGTACACCCTATATTTGATTCTTTCACAGCACTGTTTATTTTACTATAGTTCTGCAGTGATGTATATATTTTATGTAACTAAGAAAGTTAGTTTTGCGTAAGTTTAAATCTAGAGTGTATTTAGAATTTATTCTTTTCATGAGAAAATATTAGAATGATAATATCTCAAGTATAGTTATTAATAAGATTTTAATAAACTTAAGGAAACCTGTCATCTACGAACACATAGGCACAGAAGTGCCGATGTGCCTTATGCCTGGCAGCCTGCAGCTCTTTTTGTATGCATTGCATATTGCTAAGGTTCCTGCTTCCATCAGTCACAGTTGGGAAAACAAGCAGTAGTCACCAAAGCATGTCTTGGTGTACCCTAGACGACGTATTCAGCAGACCAAGCCTGTCTTTTTGCCACGTGCAGTGGTGCATACCTGTAATCCCTACTACTAAGGAAGCTGAGGCAGGAGGACTGTAGGTTCAGGGTCAGCACAGGCAACTCTATAAAACCATGCCTAAGGGGCCAAGCGGGATGGCTCAGTGGTCTAAAGCGCCTGCTTGGGAAAGCTTGGGCAGCTTCAGGGACCGCGGTTCGATCCCCAGCACCACATGCTGCGCCAGCCCTGCCCTTGGGGCAAGCTGAGCCGGCCATAAAAATGAGTGAATAAACAAACAAAGGTTCTGAAACAAGAAAAAAAAAATAATAAAATAAAAAAATTCTTAAAAAAACCATGCCTAAGAATTTAAAAAGGACTGGAGATAAAGCTCAGTGATAGGGCACATACCTAGCATTTTTGAAGCCTTGGCTTCAGTCCCCAGTACTGCAAAAAAAGAGATGAAGCCATCTCTTTAGATGTCAGTGGTTGCTAAGCTTGCCTAAATTATTGCTCATGTGTCTTTTCATACTATAGTGATATGTCTTAAATATTTTAATCATGAAAAAACCTGCAACATATAAACTACAAAGGTTGATCAAAAAGTATGGTGTGTGTTTGAATTTTGAAAATGTACTACAGTAAGCAGCACCGTGCCACTGCTGTCCCTCGTGGTACTCCTGATCATAACACTCCCTGTGAGGTCACACCCGTGTCCCATCCTTCCTGCCTCTTTCTGAAGCAGTTCTTGAGGCCTCCTTATCTGAGCATCTTTACGAGGTATGATCAGAAGTTCAGTGAAAGCTGCTACCCACTGATACCCAGCAGCGAGGCAATCTTGCAAAAACATGACTGTGCCTCCTCACCCACCTCATTCACCAGATTTGGCACCATAGGGCATCAGGCTCTTCCCCAAAGTCAAGACAACCATGAAAGGTAACTGTTTTGAATTGATTCCACACATCAGGACACCATGACAGTACAGCTAGGGACTCGAGGAAGGTGGCAAGAAGGATGGGATAAATAAGTGTACTTCCCTTACGAGGAAGTAATTAAAGGGAAATCAATGCAATGTCCCTTTTAATTTAAACAATCACTAAAAAAAAAAAAAAAAAAAATTTAAACAATCACTGTGTTTTGATCACACCTCAGATATATTTGCTTTTTTATATATTTCAATCCTAATATCTCTTCAGAAACTTTCAAGTTCTTAAATTTCTATGGAACATACTGAGGCTAACCTTAAGTATATGTTCTCATGTACTTAAACCTGGAAAATGTATTCCTAAACAGACAAAATCTTCATCTTTAAACTCTTCTATAATATAGTTTTCATTCACTATATAAAGATCACAGATAACAGTAGTAACACTTTTAAATTAAATGTATTAACCTGTCCAGTGGCACATACTTGTGGAATTCGATATATATTTCCATACACGTGTACAGAATCCACTCATCTACCCACCTTTCCCACCCTCTCTCCCTCTCCTTTATTCTGTTTTCAGGTCAACTTTTTTTAGATTTCATGCAGAACATGTGGTGCCTGTTTTTCTGCATCTGGTTTATTTCCATAGCAAATGTAAACAGGAAAACTCCACTTATTCGTGTTAGTGCCTCTGAAGAGCTTCTAACATTTGCTGTGTTGTTCACTTCAGGTCTAAGGAACATTATACATTTTTATGTGGTTGTTTTCAAATTGCACACTATATTCTATTTTTTGTCTTTTTCTTTCCCTCCCTTCCTCCTTTTTTCTTTTTTTTTTTTTTTTTGTCTTTTTGAGACAGGGTCTCGCTATGCAGTTGAGGCTGGTCCTGCGCTCACTTTTGTAGCCCAGAGGCTGGTCTCGAACTCGCACCAATCCTCCTGCCTCAGCCTCCCAAGTGCTGGGATTACAGGCGTGAGCCACCACGCCCGGCTCCTCCTTTTTTCTTTTTTTTTTTGTCTTTTTTGAGACAGGGGTCTCACTATGCAGTTCAGGCTGGCCTTGAGCTCACTTTGGTAGCCCAGGCTGGTCTGGAACTCACACCGATCCTCCTGCCTCAGCCTCCCGCGTGCTGGGATTACAGGCGTGCACCACCATGCCCAGCTTCTTTCTGTTTTTTTGAGACAAGCTCAACCCTCTTCCCTTAGCCACCTGAGCACGAGATTGCAGGCCTGACCCACCTTGCCCAGCTGTTCCCTATTAATTTTTGCTAATTTATTCATATGAGATGTGATCATTAAGCAACATGAATATAAGCTTCCTGGTAGAAATCAAGTTTTAATAAATAACCTTATTTTCCACACATAGTGCTTAATGCTAAGAATGTAAGTGATTAGTAGGTAGAGGTGATTAATATAAGTTTTCAATGTTTTTTCACATCAGTTTTAATTTTATTATTTCAGATGTATCAAATCTACTCAAAGCGATCTGCTGAGGATATTTATAAAATACTGACATCCTATAAGGCTAACTACCTAATAGTAGAAGATGCTATCTGCAACGAGGTGGGGACCGTGAGAGGCTGTAGGGTTAAAGACTTACTAGACATTGCAAATGGTCACGTAAGTAATTGTCAGTGAAACTGATCTTCCATTTTTACATTTGAAACTTAACTGAGAACTTGATTGAGTTATATAATAATGGAGTAACACTTAAGCATAGTAGTTTTTTCAATGTACAAGAAGGCATTTTTTGGGCTAGGGAGATAGCTTGGTGGTCTAAGTCCCTGACTGGCAAGCACAAGGACCCAGGTTTGATTCCCAGTACTGCATGCAGTGCTGGCTCCAGGATCCCAGGTGTGCCATGCTGGCCACCTAAACTGGGTGTGGTAGTCCACACCTGTAAACCCAGCACTGGGGAGGCTGAGACAGGAGGATCACTGTGAGTCTGAGTCCAAGTCTGACCTGAGTAGCGAGACCCTGTACCAAATAAATAAATAAAAGATTAATTAAAAAAAAAAAAGGCATTGTTGCTGGGCATGGTGGTGCACACCAGTAATCCCAGTACTTGGGAGGTTGTGGTAGGATTGCCACAAATGTGAGGCCAGCTTGGGTTCCATAGTGATGTTAGGGGCAGCCTGAACTACATACACAGTGAGACCCTGAACCAGCATAGTAGTGCAAGCCTATAATCCCAGCACTTGGGAGGCTGAGGCAGGAAGTTCAGTGAGGTTAAGGCCAGCCTGAGCTACATAGTGAACTACATAGAGAGACCCTGTCTCAGCAAACAAAAGCAGGTGTGGTACATGCCTATAATCCCAGCATGGGAAGGCTGAGGCAGCGGAATCTTCAGGAGTTTGAGGGCAGCCTAAGCTACATAGTGAGTTTGAGGCAAGAAGATCAGTCTGCATTAGAAAGCAGGATCCTGTCTCAAGAAAATAATAGAAGGGGCTGGTGAGATGGCTCAGTGGTCTAAAGCACCTGCCTAGGAAAGTTTAGGCAACCGCAGGGTCTGCGGTTTGATTCCCGGCACCACATGCTGTGCCAGCCCCACCCCAGGGCAGGCTGAGCCAGCCATAACAAAAGTAAATAAATAAGGTTTAAATAAAATAAAATAAAAAATTTTTTTAAAAAAGAAAACAACAGGGGCCCGGCGGGATGGCTCAGTGGTCTAAAGCGTCTCCTTGGGGAAGCTTGGGTGGCTTCAGGGACCGTGGTTCCATCCCCAGCACCACATGCTGCGCCAGCCCTGCCCTCGGGGCAGGCTGAGCCGGCCATAAAAATGAGTGAATAAACAAATAAAGGTTCTGAAACAAGAAAAAAAATAATAAATAAAATTAAATTTAAAAAAAAAAAGAAAACAACAGAAGGAACATAGTATGGTATTGTTGCAAATGGAGTGTTTTGCTAATTCCCAAATTCTTCATTTGTTTCCTGTACTTGTGTAAGTGCAACATTTATAAACAAAAGGTACCATAATTTGATTTGAATGAGTTTACTAAAACACAAACCTGAAAGTAACTAGTTGAATTGTCATATTCTTATGCTGAGTGTTGAGTTTAGTTTGACTCACATCTACAAGGAATGCTTACTAAACACTGTGCAATGAGCCTTTTTTTTTTTTTTTTTTTTTTTTTTTTTTTTTTTTTTTTTTTTTTTTTTTTTTTTTTTTTTTTTTTTTTTTTTTTTTTTTTTTTTTTTTTTTTTTTGTCTTTTTGAGACAGGGTCTCCCTATGCAGTTCAGGCTGGCCTTGAGCTCACTTTTGTAGCCCAGGCTGGTCTCGAACTCGCACCGATCCTCCTGCCTCAGCCTCCCAAGTGCTGGGATTACAGGCGTGCGCCACCACGCCCGGCTTGTGCAGTGAGCCTTTGTTAGCCACAAAAATCAGTGTATTCAGAGCTACATGAGCTATAGGGTTTAGTTGGATCTTAACTTCTACATCAGTTTCAGCCTCCTTCTTAGCTAGCAGTGGATTTATATCAGTATATCTGGTAACAAGAAGACTAATGGGAGAGTGTGTGTCTTTAATTGATGTTGCCTGAAATGGATGCTTTTACTCCTAAGAAATGAGGAAGAAGTATTAGGAAAAGATTAGGGGCTGGGGAGACAGCTCAGCGGCTCAACACCTGCCTGGCAAATGCAAGGTTCTGTGTTCAAATCCCCGGTACTGAAAAAAAAAAAAAGAAAAGAAAGATTTAGTACATCATTCTAAGTGGTGGTGTATATTCTGTTTAGGTTGCAGCCAAGATTTTTTAGCTCTTCCTAGTGTAGTTCTTTATTTTATCATCTTAAGACCAATTCGGAAATAAATTAGTTTTAGAAATTACCATCTTTTTTTTCTTCATGTCTCCGTAAGTTAGTGATCTAAACTTACCTATCTTATGCTGCATATATTTTAAATTCTCCCTGTTGGTGTTTTTGTTGTTGTTTTGAGACAGTTTCACTGTGTAGTTCAGGCTGGTCCTGAACTTACTGTGTAGCCCAGGCTGGCCTCAAACTCACATCAATTCCCCTGCTTTGGCCTCCCAAGTGATGGGATTATAGGCCTACGCCACCCCACCGGCTCTCTCTCTGTTGGTACTTGATGATTGTAATCTTTGATTTATTAGTGACAGAATGGGATGCGGGTAGGCACTGTTAGTAATTACTGCTGTGTCGATATCTGCTGCCTAGGCCCTTTCTGTTTTGCTCTTGACTACCTACCTTTCTGCTGTTTTGAAGAGCAAGCCCTTTCTCTTTCTCTTGCTCTCACTCTCCCTCTCTCTTTTTTTTGTCTTTCTGAGACAGGGTCTCATCATATAGTTCAGGTTGGCCTTGAGCTCACTTCGTATTCCAGGCTGGTCTCAAAACTTGCAGTGATCCTCCTACATCAGCTTCCTCCCATAAATCTATAGTCCCAGAACCTGGCTTTTATTTATTTATTTATTTGTTTGTTTGTTAGTTTATTTATTGATTGATCACTTCTTTCATGTAATGCCAGGCATAGATTTAAGATAATCCATCCTTTTACTCTTTAAGTTGGCTGTCTGCCATCTTTCATATGCCTTCGAATAGTACTTATTATTTATTATTTAAAAAAAAGAATCCCTTCAAGCAAGGTAAGCTGTTTTAGTGAATATTAGGTAGGGATGTACGGATTTGCATTAGGTAAGTCTGCATACTGGACAATTAAGAGCCAGTTCTGCACAAGAAGAGTTTCACTATACAGTAAAAGTATAATGTGTTCATTTCTCAGCTTGCGTAGGCTCTTGCATAGTTCTTCAGAGTAATTAGAAATAGATTATGAAAACAGCATTTGCAACATTTTATTTTATTTTTTTTATTTTTATTTTTTTTTTTTTGTCTTTTTTTTTTGAGACAGGGTCTCACTATGCAGTTCAGGCTGGCCTTGAGTTCACTTTGGTAGCCCAGCCTGGTCTCGAACTCGCCCCGATCCTCCTGCCTCAGCCTCCCAAGTGCTGGGATTACAGGCGTGCGCCACCACGCCCGGCTAACATTTTAATATTAAATCTTTTAAAGGTTGGATACACTTTATACTGGTTTTTCACTGCTGAGTTCTTGAGTTTAGTTATCATGAATCACTTTTGAAGAGGTTCATATGAAATGTTTTGTAGTTTGTGTTTAGCAGTATAATGCAGTCACTTATCCATGGATTAATAAGCTTTTTAATATTGTACTTATCTTTTGATAGGTCGTTTTTGAAGAAGATGGCATATTAAGCTACTCAAAATATGGACGATTTTGTCATGAGGTCAAAATTAACTATTCTCCATATGTGAATTATTTCACTAGAGTATACTGGAACAGATCCTACTTTGTGTATAAAATTAACACTGTGATATCCTTCCAGTCTTGAAAAATAACAGAGCCTTCATTTCAAAGACTTACTGTAACTAAAGTAAAATGTGGTTTTCTTCTGTCTGGCGTCTGATGCAGACCAAACTGTGGCCAGCTGCAGTGCTGCTGCTCCTTTTGCCCCTGCGGTTCCCTGGGCTCAGTGCTTTGTGAGAAACAGAAGATGAAGCGTGACCATCTTTGAATACAATGTCAAATCTGTCACTGCAATATTCTAGACAGGTTTCTTCCTTAAGATTTCACTTATTTCAGTGTTTCCCCATAAATTTTCGTTCTACAATACCGATCCTGAGTTTCAGTTCAGGGTCAGTATAGTCCTCAAACATAATTCTAATAAATAGATAGTGTGATAGAATTATATAATAGGTTATTCTTCAAGCAAGTAGGTTGCTGAAGGTGTTTTATGAACTGAAATTTTACAATAAACTACATGTTGGAAATCTGTGACTTTTAAATTAAAATTGTAGAAAGTATTTTAAGGATATACATAAAGGTATGTCCTCAGATTCCATGCTACTGCTCTCATCTGCTGCTTATAAAAGTGAGCCCTTAGTAATATGTGCTACAGGTTATTGAATTTTATTATTTTATGTTGTCTAGTAAGCGATTATCTTTTTCACTCATACCCATCTATTTGATAATCATCTAATGATAATTAACTCTTGTACTTATATATATAAGATATATTTTTAAGTGGACATTTTACAAACTTGTTGATGGAAATATTAGGTAAAAAATTAAAACTGTCAAAATAAGTATGTACACTGATGTACACCAGTTTCTAAGGTGTATGTAGATGGTGTTGAACATATGTGTTCTGAAATACAAGTGATATTCTTTATGAATCTGTGATAGAATTTTGAATATCCAGAAAAATACAACTTCAGGGGCCGGGGATATAGCGCAGTGGCACAGTGCCTGCCTGGTCAATTCCTGAGTTCAGTTCCCAGTACCAAAAACAAAACAAACCCTTTAGCACACAGTTTCATGTTATAAGTGCTGTGCTTTTTTAATTATTTATGTTCATTTGTGGAAAATTTTCTAAAACAACTAATTTGACCTGTGAAAGAGATTTAGGATAGAGGTAGCTTTAGATGTATGAAAGAGATTCAGGATAGATATCGTGTTAGATGTATCATTTTTTTTTTTTTTTTTTTTGTCTTTTTGAGACAGGGTCTCACTGTGCAGCTCAGGCTGGCTTTGAGCTCACTTTTGTAGCCCAGGCTGGTCTCGAACTCACAACGATCCTCCTGCCTCAGCCTCCCAAGTGCTGGGATTACAGGCGTGAGCCACCACGCCCGGCTTTTAGATGTATCATTTTAATAAGATGCCATACATGATTAGTTTTGCCTTATATACCTGTTCAGTGAACAGGTTTTTCAGACTTGTTAGAGGACCATAAAAATAGCATTTTTGTAACTCAAAATTGCTCTAATAGGAGGGAATATCTTCCCAGTATTATTATTTTCTGATACATACTTAAAGTACATTTATTCTTAAGATAACTCTATTATGCTTTGGTCTTTTTGAGCTTAAGAACTGTATGATGAAGCGTATATGATGTTTTGGGTTTTATTTCACGCTTTTGTATAACTACATTCATTGTGTTCAAATAGTGGCAGGCAGCGTACTTCAGGTGACTGCATCTTAGAGGTGACTCACTTGTGGTTAGCATCAAGCTTTATGTAAATGCTACCATAGCTACCTAAGTACAGGGTGACTTGTCACACATAGTACTTGGAATTAGAGCATGTAAAAACTAAAAGTCAGCCTGCATATTTGAAGGTAACTAGAACAACCTACTTTTTCTTTTTTTTTTTTACATTTTTATTTTATTTTATTTATTATTATTATTATTTTTTTTTTCTAGTTTCAGAACCTTTGTTTGTTTATTCACTCATTTTTTTTGGCCAGCTCAGCCTGCCCTGAGGGCAGGGCTGGCTCAGCTTGTGGTGCTGGGGATTGAACCATGGTCCCTGAAGCTGCCAAAGCTTTCCCAAGCAGGCGCTTCAGACCACTGAGCCATCCTGCCGGGCCCCACAACCTACTTTTTCTGTAGTATGAAATATTTAATTAAATTTTTATTGGCCTGTGATTACACGTGCTAAATTCGTTTTGGTTATGTTTTGTCTGTCATATTATAGTATGTTGATTTTGCTTCTGTCAACTTCTTAAATAAAACAGATTTAGAGAAATTGTTAATTGAATATAAACTAATGAATTTGCATTTTGTAGCAGTTGAAAGAGAAAAACAAGTGTTATAAAAGAAATAATATTTGATTCAGGGACAAGATTATTTGCTTCTGTTTTAACTATAGCTAAAACAATAGTACTGTACTGGCAAATCAACTTGGGAGCATTTATTTCTTCATTTGTAGAGTAAGAAATGATTTGTAGGTAATTACAGTTGGTAATTTACAGTTATGTTTGATAATATGAATCTACTAAAGGAACAATATTTATTAGCTTTGGGTAGAAGGAATTCCTCAACATACTTTCTCCTTGATGTTGCAAGCCATTCAATTAAGTGCCTTAGCTTCTTTATTCTAAGTTTACTTTTTATTTTCCCATTCTCCTATTTTCTCCTCCCTAAGAGAACATTAGTAACTTTATAATAAAGAGTAGGGAGCTGGGCGTATTGGACACACCAGTAATCCTAGCGCTCAGGAGGCGGAGGCAGGAGGATTATAGTGAGTTTGAGGCCAGCCTGGGCTACAAGGTGAGCTCAAGGCCAGCCTGGACTGCAGAGTGAAACCCTGTCTCAAAAAGACCAAAAAAAAAAAAAAAAAAAAAAAAAAAAAAAAAAAAAAAAAAAAAAAAAAAAAAAAAAAAAAAAAAAAAAAAAAAAAAAAAAAATAATAATAATAATAATAATAATAATAATAATGGGGCTGAGGAAGCAGTTCAGCGAGGAGCCTGGCCTAGCGTGCAGGAGGCCCTGGATTCAATCCCCAGCATTGCAAGATAGTTTTTTAAAACATTTTCCTCGGCTGTTGTCATTATTAACCTCAGCTCAGTGATAGGCAAATTTTTGTTAAATATGTGTAGCTTTCTAGTGTATTTAACTTCCCAAATGCCAAACAGTGTAAAAATATAACTTATTTGATAACATATATAAACTGACTGTGCTGGTTTATATTTCTCTAACGTTAGTACTTTCTTGTTCAACTGGTAGAGTTCTGCAACTGAAACAGTATATATTCTACTGGAGCACTAACTCTTCATTACTTTTTGGGTATGAAGGCAACAGTTTCTTTAGACACTAATTGAAATTGCCTCTTTGAATCTTGACACTTCTCCATTTATTCTGTTTTGATTCAGAGAGTAGCAGAAATAGAAGTGCCACAGCTTGGCCCTGAAAAAAAATACTTAAAAATAGGTATTAATTTCTTGAATGTATCTTATTTTGTCTCTAAGAAATCAGTTGCTTTAGGCTCCTTCTATTTTTGAACTATTAGGTTTACACGTTTTTTGTGGCTAAAAATAGTCCTTATTTTCAATTGATTGGTGTTTTTAAATGTATGTAAGTATCTTTCTTTGTTAAATTTATTTTTAATGCATGAATATTTAAGACTGTATTACTAATTATATATATTTAAATCTTATGAAGCAAGTAACTACTTACTGATTAACATCTCATATTCTTTTGTCCAATTTTAAAAATAGTCAATATTAAAATTATGGCTCTGAGAGTTGTAAAATCAAACCATTTCCTAAGTTTTTATATGTGTAGGATTAACACTGTAAAAAATGAGGTATGAAAATTGGAAAGGAATATGTATGACTCAACTTTTTGTCTGCTAAAGTTTTTAAGCATATTTATATGTTTTCTGTAATAAAAATGACCTTCTATAACCAAATTTGTTGAAATTTAGTACAAAGTTGTCTTTGAATCATTTTTTTAAAGTCTCAGAATGTGGAATGTCTTAGTCTTGGCATATATAATCATATATGCAATTCTGTAAGAAATAACGTGACCACTGTATTTACTTAGTAGAATAATGGTATCACAAAGAAACATGCATTCCAAATGTATAATTTGATATGTCTTCTGTACTACCTTTCACTTTTTAAGATAATAGCTTTTACAGCTGTTCAGCAAAGTGCATCTGTGTTTGTTTTTGTTTTGTGCTGGGAGATCAAAATCAGAACCTTGTGCTTGCCAGGCAGGCACTTTTAGCACTGAGCTATGTCCCTGGACCAACAAAGGTGAACATGCATAACTATTGTTATGTATATTGTCCTCTGAGTAGCATCTATACAGTGTTTATTTCAAGTAAACATGCCCCTTCTGTAATGAAATTACATCTTTGCACAATTATGACTAATTTCAGTGAACATAAATCCTTTAAAGCAGTTGATTATAAACTAGTTTATTTCAGATTTTATAACATGCAATGTATGCTTTTACCAAGAATGAAATTACTTCCTCCTTAATTGCCTCCTTGTTTTATTTTATCAATAAAAATTTTCAGAATTTTAATTGTCTTTTATTCTTATATGGACTCTTTAGAATAACCTTATTGGAGTGTAATTCACATAGCCTCCGGCTCACCCATTGAAAGTGGACGGACTATTGAGTGAGCAGTGAGCATGTGGCAGAGCTGTGGGACTGCCTGCCATTGTGATCAGTCTGCAGGCATTTCAGCACCCCCCACCCAGCCTTTCCAGATCTGAGGTGCACTCTGGTGTCATTTCCGTACTGCACTGCCCCTTCTTGTTGTCGCACATATTTCCCGATCCTGGGCTGGGCAGCATACTTCTACACAGGAGCTTCGTTCAGTTGTTCAATAATCACAACCGTGCCATTTTGTGGCTTTTCATAATTACAGTCACTTTAGCAGCATTCCCTCCCTCCAGGCTGTAATTACAGGAGCCCCCCCTCATGATGGTTGCTTTCAGGTGTCAACTGGATGGAAGAAGGAATACCTAGACACCCGGCAAAGCATGTTCTGGGGTCCTTAGAGGATGTCATCAGTGTGAGTTTGCAGAGTCTAAAGCAGGAGTTGCACTCTTCAAGAGGGCACCATTCAGTTAATGTGCTTCTGAGGAGAACAAAACTAGAAAAGACAAATATATCTGTCTGTCTCTGGGAGCTGGGAGACACTCTTTTCCTGTTCTTGAACAGGGTATTGGGATTAGAGCCCCTTTTGAGGGGCTTCTCAGACCCCCAAATCATGTCAGTCAGACCCCGTCAATGTCATGTTTTCTGTGTATCCTATTGGTTGTATTCTGGAGAACACTAATACAAGGCTCTAAAAGGGCACAACATAGTTCTCTAAGCAACTAACTACTCTTGGAGGAGCCAAATCTTGCTGGCCAGCGTGCCCCGTCCTCTTCTCTTTATGGACTCAGTTGGCTCCTCCTACACCGCAGTGCTCATCTTCTAGGCTCAGTTCACCACAAGCTACTTTTCGTGAATTGGCCCCTCAGATCATCCTGGTAAAGTCTCAGGCCAAAATAATCATGCACCACCACGCCCAGTTTCAGTGGTTGCATGGTGTGCCCAGGGTTCCAGGGATCAGGCCTGGCTCCTTGCCCTTGCCAGGCAGGTACTTAGATGCCCCCCCCCCCAGCTGTCTCCCGAGTCCCAGTAGCAGCTTCTGAATAGTCAGGATGTGGTAAGGACTAAGAAATGACCTGCTTCTGTTATCTCTGTTCCTAGTTGGAGCCAGCTGCTGGGTTCCTGCATATGTATTTGCAGGTGGGATGTAGCTCTGGATTAGTCGCTGCTGTTGGGTCTGAGACATTTCAGCATCCAGGTTTCCAGTTTTCCTGACAGTCTAGTGACTCCCTATCAAGCTCTATGTTTTCTACCACAGTATAGTAATGGGAGACTTCTTTGGGGGGTACTGGCACTGAACCCAGGGCTTTGCTAAGCAACTGCTATACCACTGAGCTACTTCCAGAAAGACCTCTGCCTCTGGACAGTAAGTCTTTTTTTTTTTTTTTTTTTTTTTTTTTTGTCTTTTTGAGACAGGGTCTCGCTATGCAGTTGAGGCTGGTCCTGAGCTCACTTTTGTAGCCCAGGCTGGTCTCGAACTCGCATCAATCCTCCTGCCTCAGCCTCCCGAGTGCTGGGATTACAGGTGTGAGCCACCACACCCGGCAGTAAGTCATTTTTAAAGGTATATAAAGAAATCATATTTTAGCACATTCTCACTTGCTCTAATTCTGAAATTGTGTAGATAAGATTTTTAAAACTCAGTTTATACCATAGCTTACTAAAACCCATGTATCTGTCCTAGATAACTGAGGTTTTTTATTTATTTATTTTTTAAGTGTGGGAGAATAGGGAAGTGTAAGTAGGGTCTGTGGCATACTAGTGATATATTAACATGGAAATACTTTTCTTAAAGTTATCTTTTTGGTACTGGGAATTAAAATCAGGACCTCACACTTGCTGGGCATTCACGGTCCCACTGACTATATCGCTAGCCTCAAAATACTTTTCTAGCTACTGAAAATACTAAAAAAAAGTTGAGGTTTGTTATGGTTTATATCTAGACGTCTTCCCCAAACCCTTATGTTTTCATAGGCTTTACGAGGTGACAACTAGGGGTGTGTGGTACTTGATCAAGCAGCTGCTGAGTTTATGGCTGAATGCCTTGTTGGGATGGGGAGCTGGCTGGGAGGTGGGGGCCCCTGGGGCAGGGCCTGAAGGTCTCCCCCCTTAATCCCTCTGCTTCCTGTCTGCTAGGGATGAGCTGCTTCTCCCACACCAACTCCCTCTGTCATGCCCATCTTGGAGCCAGAGGACAAAAGACTGAAATGTCTACATAAAAAAGCCAAAATAAACCTGTCCTGTAAATTGTGGGTGTCAGGTATTGTGTCTGGCAATGAGAAAATAAAGACATTTAAATAGGTAACTATAAGGAGATAAAGGAGAGCCTCAAAGGTATATCTTAAGCTTTTGGTGAATAATCAAATCTTATAATCTCAGCACTTGGGAGGCTGATGCAGGAGGATTGCTTTGAGTTTGGGGCCAGCCTGAACTACATAGCAAGATCCTGTCTCAACATAAAGAAGGGGGGGCGGCAAATAGCTCAGTGGCATAAGAACCTGCCTGGCAAGCACAAGGACCCAAGTTTGATCGCTGGTACTGCATGCTATGCTGGCCCTGGAACCCTGGGTGTGCTCATGCCAGCCACCGAAATTGGACATGGTAATGTATGCCTGTAATCCCAGTGCTGGGGGCACTGAGACGAGGACTACTACAAGTGCACTACATAGTGAGACCCTGTACCAAATAAATAAAAATACTTTTTAAAAAAGAAAAAAACTGAGAATTAATTAGATACTGTCAAGAAAAGCAGTGCCAGTTGGACGTGGTTGTGCACACCTGTAATCCCAGCACTCGGGAGGCTGAGGCAGGAGGATTGGTGCGAGTTCGAGACTAGCCTGGGCTACAAAAGTGAGCTCAAGGTCAGCCTGAACTGCACAGTGAGACCCTGTCTCAAAAAGACCAAAAAAGAAAGAAAGAAAAGCGGTGCCATTAAAGCACTTGCACTTTTGTCCCATCTGTACATAAAAGGATTTCTTACATCCAAGTCTCCAATGTGCAAGTATAATACCTGAAGTAGAAACAAAAGAGACAAAGGAAAGAAACTGACTGTTCTCCTGTTGTCCAGCAGATGGCGTGGCAGGGACAGATTCCCAACCCTTCAGGAGGGCTGCACATCTCTCTGTGCGCCCTGCAAATGCAGATGCGGGCACCTGTCTGGCCCAGCTCCCTCCCCTGTCTGCTACGGTGGAGAGGGGCTCAGAGAAATTAGAGTGGAGGTTCCCAGCTGGAGACAGCATTGCCTTGGAGCATAACTCTGGCTCCACCGTGGCGACAGACGCAGCCTGTTCTGTGTCTTAGGTAGATAAAGTCCACTTTCAGGTGTCTACTTAATGAGTC
Source organism: Myocastor coypus (assembly GCA_004027025.1). Lineage (NCBI taxonomy): Eukaryota > Metazoa > Chordata > Mammalia > Rodentia > Myocastoridae > Myocastor > Myocastor coypus. The sequence continues at coordinate 3,637 of PVJA010030413.1, read as the reverse complement.
AGTGCCTACACGTGATGCAAACACGGAAGTCTGCAGCATGGACACTGCTTTCTTTAGGCTCATTGTATGATGTAAAACTGATAACATAGCTGTAATTCCCAAGAGACTCAGAAACAGTTTGTCAATGTTTTAGGTTTTATGAACATTTAAAGGCCTATAAATTGGCTTATAGGGAAGGATGTACATGCATGTGAAATGCAGGTGCCACCTGCTCAATAAAATAATGTTTTAGTGTAGCAAATATTTACTAGGATCCTGCTGTGTAGCAAACAAAGAGTGTGCTAGGGAAACAGTACAAACACTACCCTGCTGCGCCCCAAACCCCAACCTCAGTACGAGAATTCAGCGTCTGCCAGGGAAATTAAGCAGGTCACTACACGGATAGGAGGGCCTTAGGGGAATGCACAGCCCTGCAGTACAGCGCGTAATGGAGCATGCCCTGGCCAGGGAGGCAGGGAAGCTGCCAGGACGTTAACGAAAGGAGAAAAGATAGGCATTGCATGGTCCGGGCCTGAGGCAGGAGAATCAAAAGTTCAAGCCCGGCCTGGGCTTCTTAAAGGCCTGTATAAAGAAAGGCTTCTAAAAGATGAGGTTGTCAGTAAAGGTTCTGGATTCAATCCCTAGTATTGAAGAAAAAGAAGCATAGGCAGGAGGACACGTGGGGTGCACAGGAAGAGGAAGGGGGAAAGAAGAGAAAAGACCATAGTAGTTATGGGTCTTATTAATTGCCTCTTTTGTGTGTGTACAGGGTCTCACTACACAGCTCAGACTCGTAGTGATCCTCCTGTTTTCAGCCTCCCCAGTGCTGGGATCATAGGTTTGCGCCACCACACCCGATCCCATCGCTGGGTCAACTCACCTGGGGGCGGAGCCGGCACCGCATGCAGAGCCAGGGATTGAACCCAGGCCCCTGCACTTACCTAAGCAAGCCCTTGGTCGGCTGAGCTATCTTGACGGTCCTCACTTGTTGCCTCTTGAAAAATTTTTATTTTTAAAGTACCTAACAGTATGTGATTTATTTAGATGTTGAAGAACAGCCTGTACAAGGAATAGATTATTTCCAGCCACAAAGTATATTTGCTTATACCTGGAAGAAATCTGCATTATGGGTAGATAATGACAGTAACTCCATTCGACCACAAGATGGCAGTGCAACCCATGAGACTAGCCTTCTCCCACCAGTTTCAAATTATGCATTGAATGAACTTGTAAATTCTATTTATAACAAGATTGCATCTTTGAAAAAACAAATACAGGGCCTGGCGGGATGGCTCAGTGGTCTAAAGCGCCTGTTTGGGAAAGCTTGGGTGGCTTCAGGGACCACGGTTCGATCCCCAGCACCACATGCTGCGCCAGCCCTGCCCTCGGGGCAAGCTGAGCCGGCCATAGAAATGAGAGAAAAAACAAAGGTTCCGAAACAAGAAATAAACAAAATAAAATAATTTAAAAAAAGAAAAAACAAATACAAAGAAATGGGCTGAATCCAAGTTTATCTTTATTTTGTAATCAGAGGCATTTTATGGGCAGAATCGTTACCCTTAGTAATATGTAACAACAAAATAATGCATTATTTGCATTTTTTTCCATTATAGTTTTTCCTAATTTCCTGTATTATTTGGCGTCAGTGGGGGAGGTCCAGATTTCAACAGTGAAACATTTATGACCTACCAGAAGGACTAGAAAGCTTGGAAGATGGGACCATGGAGATGGCTCAGTGACGAAGATGTCTTCCTGGCAAGCACAAGGTCTTGAGTTTGATCCTAGGTACCAAAAAATGAAGAGCTTAAAAGATGTAAGACAAAAAAATTTTGAGGGCTATCATGAAGGAGAATATGACTGGTTATTGTTCAACATAAAACCAAAACTTTCTTGGGCGGCGGATATAGCTCAGTGGCATAAGTGCTTGTCTGGCAGGCACAAGGTCCTGAGTTTAATACCCAGTACTGCAGAGACAAAACAAAACAAAAAGGAACACTTTTTTGAGTAACTGGTGAACTGGCACATGAATTTCCCAGGTGCTCTCCAAGTGTAGTCCTTACAAATGTTTGCTAGGAATTGACCTATCATTCTATAACTCAATCTAGTACCTCTTGATCTAAAGCTATGTGTTTGCTGGACACAGTGTGTATTATTTTGGGGGCTATTTTTGGAGGGTTTTTTCTTTTAAAATTTTTTATTCATTTTAATGAGAAAAAGGATAAAATCACAATGAAATAATTACAAAACATGTTAGTAGAATGGTTAATAATAATTAATACATAGCATATAATTGAATTTATAATTTATTTGTAGGTAAAGTACTAGACATAAATCCATTTTTGTCTTTTTTTTTTTGTCTTTTTGAGACAGGGTCTCCCTATGCAGGTCAGGCTGGCCTTGAGCTCACTTTTGTAGCCCAGGCTGGCCTTGAACTCGCACTGATCCTCCTGCCTCAGCTTCCCAAGTGCTGGGATTACAGGCGTGTGCCACCACACCCGGCTTATCTATTATTATGAATTTGAGTCTTTTTTATTTTAATAAGAGAACAATATGAGAGTTTCAAAACATGCTAGTAGCATACTCGCAATAATTGACACGCTGTATATTGTTGTCCTCATAAAAGTTATACAGAGCACAGGGTGTAGACATGATAAATTTTCTAATCAGTATTAGTTGAGAAAAAAGAGAAGAAGAAGAGGAGGAGGAGAAAGAAGAAGTGGAGGAGGAGGGGAGGAGGAGGAGAAGAAGAGGAAGAGGAGGAGGAGAAGAAGAAGAGGAAGAGGAGGAGGAGGAGGAGGAGAAGTTTTCTTCTCTTTGAACTAGGAGGAGGTAGTTGAATACATAGTCCAGTGTTTCATAAATGCAGTGGATTACCGGTGACACTGGCAATGTTGAAGGCTGTTGATTTAAGCCTCTTACAGCTCACCATACTAATCTAGCTCTGTGTTTTATGCCTCGTAATTAAGCTTTTCTGCTGGGTGATCAAGGGCAAGTTAAAGCAAGACCTGTCCAACAAAACTTTAATAATTTGTATTTTCCAAGGTCAAATCGCCTCAGGATTAACTTTGGAACCATATACAGTGCTTTATAGAACTGTTGTCAGCGTCAGCCATCGGGGTGAGTCATGGCCATTGCTTGACCTGTCTGCACTCTGTGAAAGCCTGAGAGAATGTTTTCTCCCCAAGTGACTCTTCCTGGGCACACTATACTTCATTTATCCCTTTCCTCTGAGGTCCCATAATCTCCTTGACCAGAAAATTTGGAAAACCACTGAGTTCTAGGATGTTACAGCGCAGATTCTGTTCTGTCCTGAGTCCTCACTGACTTTTTTTTTTTCTTTTTTTTTCCTTTTTTTATTGTTTAAATTTAACACGAGTTATATTACATATTTTCATCATCAGATCAGTTTAGATTAATACATATAGGTATATAAACTTGATCAAACAATTAAACATTAACCCTTCTAAATCAACATTATTATTTTTTTTTCTTTTTCCCTTTCTTTTCTTTGAAAGTTGACATATTGCATATTGTCCTCACAATCGTTCTACAGAGTACAGTGTGTGGGCATGACCCACCTCCCTATTGATGTTGCTTAGAAAAAAAAAAAAAAAGGAAAAAATATGGAATGCTTCACGAATTTGCGTGTCATCCTTGC
>PVJA010030412.1:0-25807 GCA_004027025.1 Myocastor coypus | reverse complement strand
TCTTTCTTTTTTTTTTTTTTTTTCCATGAAGATGCCCCATCCATTAGTTTCTGAGATATAGGATGCCAGTGTAGAATGACACACAATGGCTGCAAAAGCTGCTCAGAGTGCAATCAGGGCTACAGAGTCATCTACAATAAAAGGAAGAAAACAAGGACCTCTACGCAGATAGCCTCAAGAGGGTACACCGAACTGAATGCATCACAAAATGAATTTTTACAATATTTGCCTATGATTGAAATATTGTTAGACAAATGTCATCCAAATTAAGACTTTCTTCCCCTCAAGATGCCAAGTGGTCAAAATGATATGAAATCGGTTTGATGAATATAATAAATACTGTTTTCTGAGAAAAAAATTAAGGAAAGAAAAATCATATTCATACAGTGAGGATTGAAAAGCTTGAAATTCCTACCGAGCGTATAGACATTCCGATCATCAACACTTTACTCTCACTGGATGGAACACAGAGGAGAACTGGACAGATTCCTAGATACATATGAACTACCAAGGCTGAATCAAGAAGTGGTAAAATAACATACTGTCAGACATTGAAACTGAAATAGCAATAAAACTCTAAAAACAAAGAAAAGCCCAAGTCCAGATGGATTCACAGTTAAATTCTACAAAACTTTTAGAAAGGGCCTAATGCTGACTTTTCTGATACTCGTCAATGAAATTGGAAGGAAGAATTTCTCCCAAACTCTTTGCTGAAAGCAAATATTACGCTGATACCAAAATGAGAAAAAGACCCAGCGAAAAGGAGCAGTACAGTTCAAACTCTATAGTGAGATAGAGGCCAAAATTCTCAATAAATTCATTGATCAGAAAACAGTTACACGATGTCACAGCAGAGGTTCTCCTATGTCCTGGGTCCTCACTGACGTCCATCAATTGACCTGTTTCTCTTATTGTATTCCTTATATCAACTAATTATTAAATTATTAGAACATATGTGAAATGAGTATTTAGCAGATGGCCTGGCCCCTTAAACCCCTCTACTGCATGGAAAAAGTAGACCATGGGCTCTTTCTCCTCTTGGTGATTTTCCAAGTGGCGGTTTCTGGTCCTTAAGTCAGCATTCCTTGTGAGTGAAACTGGGAAGAGGAGTACTTTGCTACAGAAATATTTTCATAAAAATCTACACATCAGATAAAAATTAAAATTGCCCATTACTTAGAAAAAATCATCAAAAAAGGCATTTTATTTTGTCAGTAGCACAAATAACTATTTCATTGCTATATGTGTCTGGAATTTGTATATGTCACTCAGCAACTTCTTCACCTATTGTGCCCCAACTTTGAGATATATATATCAATGGGCTTTTATGTCATGTACGACAAATGCATATTTTGTATACTAGGGGCCATGTATGGCTTCCTGAGTGGGAAGCACTCATCTACCTAAGTTCTCTGTGTCATAACCAGGGTGGGCATCGCGCATCACCTGAATGCCACACTTTGCTTTTGCAGTAGTTTCCTGAGTAGCTTTCCATGGCAATCTGGTTGACCAATCACCCGTCACTTCTCTGATGTTTTCACTTCAGTCAGAGAGTAAGAGAAGCCACTTAAATAGTCTCTAAGTCTCATTTAAGAATATAAATGTTATGCTCCACATTGGTCTTTAAAAGGAGGGGTGCAATTTCTTAGAGAACTCATTTTTGGGGTAATGAACAAAGAATAAGTGAGCCACTTTTGATAAAGATCCCAGCTTCCCGGTGTATTCTTGATGCCAGGCAATGCTGAGCTTCTGCCCACAGCACGTGTTGGGCACACGCTCACAGATCAGTCTGCTGTTCCTCGCACTTGTATTTTATCCACTATTTCAAGAGAGACCAAACAAGGAAAGAGAGGTAGCTTATTTTGGTTTTTTTTACAGCCTGTACCAGCTGAAGTCATGGCTTGGCTTTGGGGACAGGGAAGAGAGATGGTGCAAAGCACAGAACGCTAGGTACAATGACTTCCTTATTTACTCTGGCACTGTACAATTTTCCTAGTAAAATAATTAAACCCAAACCAATCTAGAGACAACGACTGACACAGCCAAAAGCAGTAATTGTGCGTGGAGAGGGAGAGTTGTACATCAGGGACAGTGATGCGCAGGCGGTTAGTCTTTCTTCCTCGCAATTCGACAGCAATGAGAATTGGAGTCTTGGGACTGAGACTTTATAGGAGCCAAGAGGCACACGACTCCTGGAGGTAGGGTATGAGTGGGGAGCCTTTTCTCCCAGAAGCGCCGGCCCAGATACTGTCTGCACTGCTGCCACCAAGGTGAGTGCTCATAATGCATCATCGGTTTAGTCAAAGAACCTGGAAAATTTCCCCCACAGGCTGCCATGCATCTTGTGTTGAGCAAGGGAAAGTTCAGTGGGCTTTGAGCTGCAGGTCCTTCCCCCTTCTCTAGATATGTCAAGAACAATGCACCATAATAATGAGGCAAAATGGATCAATTCGAGGCAAAGGACTCTAGATGTGGGCAGGCCTCCGGATCTTTCAGTTCCAGACAGAGTACCCTGAGAGAGCTCTGGGCTGGGTGACGCCCAAGGTGCCCTTCTTCCTCGCTTCAAACCATCAGAGATATAGAAGCTGTTCAAGAATCTGAAGAGCCCTGCGTACGTGGCCAGAAATCTCACTGCCCTTACCGATCTATCCACAACAGTACCTTTTACAAAATATTTAATGTTAGTTTTCGGTGAAATTCTGCATCTACAGATGAATCCAGTGTAGAATTTTACTTTGTTTTGTTTAAAGTTTTAATCTCTGAGTACCCCCTGAATCATCTACGTCCCAGTACGCAATGTTATTCTATGCTTTTAGAAAGTTTAATCCATTGTATGCATCACTTATATGGCAAAAATTTTAATTACTAAGTGCAATTATTGCCAAGAGAATAATCACTTTACTTTAGAAGCCGATCCTGAGTGGGGAGCTCTCATCTGCCTAACTTTGGTGTTATAACAAGGGCCATCACACGTCCTGCAAAGGCCACACTCCTCTTTTGTAGTAGTTTCCCGGTTCCGTGACAATCTGGTAGACCAGTCATCTCTCACTCCTCTGATATTTTCACATCAGTCAGAGAGCAAGAGAAACCACTCAGATAAGGTCTCTGAAGTTGTCCAAAATAATGCTCAGGGCAACACTGAGTCAGAATCAGATCCAATCTTAGGTTTGAGGGCAGGAAAAACAGCATGGGGAGTCGGGATCCAAAGAACAAAGGCTCCTGAGGAAACCACAGGCAAACGTGGTGAGGACGAGTGCAACCATGACGTATTTAAGGCAAGAGTCTCTACCAGATTCAATATCTTAGTAAACGCTTAAGCTTTATTCCATGCTTTTTAGCCCATGCAGCTGTGCCTCACAAATGCTGGCCCGTATTTCACTGCATGTGAGGCTGGACACAGACATTTATTTGCTGCTTGTTCATAGGCACAGAGCGTTGCTCCTCAGGAAAGGGGACAAAGAGCAGCTGGTGTTCCCGTGGCTTTGAGTTTTCCCGGAGTCAAACCTGGGTCCAAATACAGTTTATGTTTGGCTCTTGATGCCAGAGATTGTCTGATCAGATGAATATAGCAATTTTCGTCATATTGTAGAAAACGCAGAATGAAAATTTATAGAAAGAAGTTTCAGTATGTATGAAGCATGGCTAAACACCAATAGTCCAAACTGTTTTGCTATGTGCACCCAATATTTAGGAACCCTCCATAACATATTGACCTTAATTTTGACTGGCAGGCATTATGAAATTTATTGAAACAAACTTCCGTCCTCTGAGGGTATCTGCGGGGATTGCGACCTCTCCTAAGATTTTGTAGATACTGGTCCACAGTCCTTCTAGTGCATTATTCTGGCTACTGGGAATTATCTGTTTTTATTGGTTCTAGACAATTTTCAGGGTATATTTGACAGACCAGGTTTTAAATTTTAAAATCTCTTTCAAATGGCTCTAAACTTGAATTGGCAATTTAGAACAGCAAATGAAAATGTGCCGGAATATTTCTAAACAACTAAATCACAGAATCAGTTGAAATTTAAAGTACAATGTTGCAAAGAAATTGATTGCACATATTAAGTATTTGGAAGAAAAATGACAAGGTGAAAATTGTTTCAATCATATAAAGGAGAAATAAAGCAAATATTTAACAAAATAACAGACATTATAGAAGTAGAATTGCGGTAAATCTAAGAGATGCAAACCCACTGGAAGCTGCAGTTCGCATGTGTCTCCATGGCAGGTGGAAGGGGCAGCAGGTCACTTAGAAGGCCAAGCTTCTGGAAACGAATGATGGCAAATTGACACAAAATCAGAAAGAAGATATTTGGAGGATTTTGACTCATTTCCTCAACTGTGTGAATGAACTTAGGAGGGCTTTTTAATAATATGAACAAGTAAGTTGCTTTTTTCCTATGGAGATTAAAACTAAAAACCTCTACTTCGAAAATTTACAGATATAAACAATAGTCCTCAATATGACATTTTTGTCCACAAGGAAAACCCCAGAAAGGAAAACAGTTTTTTGGACAAAAATGTGCATATATTGTTTTCACTGTCTTTCATACTACAAAAGTTTTTGTGACGTGAAATATTTCTTGAAGATAGCAACGGTCATTACTGATGATTAGTTCAACAAGTAGCTCTCTGGCCTCAACTTTTTCTTCTTATGAAGTAAAAACAGAACTGAAATTTGCCAGGGGCATAATCGTTGCCTTTCTCACTGGCGTGGGTACTGCGGGGAACATCTTTGTTTTCGCGAGCTATGCACTCATGTCCGCTGGAGCCGACAGGAAGGCTATGCATCTCATTCTCACCCATTTGTCTTTCGCACACATCGTGATGCTTCTTTGCCAAGGGCTGCCCAAGACAGAAGCAGCAGTTGTCTTGAGAAACTTCCTAGATGACACAGGCTGTAAGGTCATTGTTTATCTGCAGAGGGTGGCCCGGGGCCTCTCCATCTGCACCACCAGTCTCCTCACAGTGGTCCAGGCCATCACCATGAGTCCCAGACACTCAGGATGCAGGAGGCTGCAGCCCAGGTCAGCATGGGTCCTCTTCCCCCGCTTCTCTTCTCGATTCTCAATGCTACAATAGGCATGAACCTACTTCATCACATCAAGAACATTAGTACGAACACATCAAAATTCAGAAAAAGTGACCACGCTTGTGAGTTTCAGCCCACAAATCTCCAAGTAAGATGGCTTGGTCTCACGATGATGGTCCTACGGGATGCTGTGTTTCAGGGTCTCATGGGTGGGGCCAGCGTGTACATAGTGTTTGTGCTCCACAAACACCACCAGCAGGTTCTCTACCTGCAGGCCTCCAAGTTCCTCTCCAAAACTCCCCCAGAGATCAAAGCTGCCCAAAGCGTTCTCCTTCTGATGCTGTGTTTCCTTTTATCTTATTGGATCAAGTGTATATTAACTCTACTTTTAAACTCCTTGTTCAAGATCAATGTCATAGTACTTACTACTATCCGCGAACTTCTGACTCTGCGCTATCCCATTCTCAGCCCATTTTTGATGATTCACAGAGGTGGTCACCTGTGTGGATGTGGGAGGGGTTATTAGCAAAAGTCCTTTATTTTAAAAATGTGCCTTTATGGTCCTTTCCTTAAATAATCATGAAGTAAGTGTCATCTGCATTGTCGAGGACCATATGTAATAAAAACGAAGTGAGAGTAGATCATGAAGTTAGATGGCAGCTCTGGTGATGGCCCTGAGGTCACGAGGAGCACAGGGGAGCTGCCCTTCACCCCACAACTCGCAGCCCCAGGAACTGGCTACCCACGCTTGTTAGAGGGCCTGCGCACCGCCAGCTATGTTTGCAGGAGGAAGAAGGGGGACATGAACACTGAGCGCGTGCTTGTGGGTTGGCCCATCGCAGGGCCATCATTACCCTCAAGCAATAAATCTGAGTGAATCGTTACATTATAGAAGCGCATTCATGGTAGCCCTTTCAAATGAAGAAAACATAAATTACAAGCTACGTAAGCAATTCTTAGATAATCTCTGTGATCCGAGAGTTTCATGTTAGTAAATGATTTTGCAGAAAGATAATCTTTTTGCTGTGAGACAGTCAAAATGAACAGATAGAAACCGCGGTTGTCATCAAATGAAATGTAAGGATGTAGTGAGCGGCCATTTTGCTTGTCATTTAAACAAATTGAGCAATGTCTAAGAATTTTCGTATTGAACTTTAAAACAATAAAAGGCACACTTTGAGGCTGCATAAGGGCTTTGTGAATTAATTAATTAAATACATACCATATATTAATTAAACATTAATTTATTTGAATAACATATTAATGAAATATTAATTATTTTAGAAAAGCCATGTGTGTTGGCAATACTTAAAACAGAATAAAATATGTTTAGTTTTATGTTCTTCGCATTATGGACCTGTGTAAGAATATTTAAGTAATCAACTAAAATACTAGATTAGTGGGATGTAGAATGATTACGACAAGAAAATAGGCTTCTGGCATGGGTTAAGATACAGTGTCTGAGCCCAAATCTGTGACTTCTGAGTACTGTCCCTCAAGTGGACATTAGAGACTGCATGAGATAACACACAAACAGGAAAGGGAATGTATCCTTTTCACAAATGTACATCATTACAAATAACATGAGTTTCATTATGTTCCAAAATCTTGTGCTGTGAAATATTCTGTACTGATCCTTTCTTAAACAGGTGACTGCTGAATCCACATTTTCTGTCATTGCTGTAAGGAATGATTTGACACCTAGTCAAGGAACAATCCCGGTCTTCCTGACCGCACTCAACACGGTGGGGCACGTTGTTGCTTCTGTAAAACACGCGCTCACATTTGAGGGCTCTGAGAAGGAAGCCACGCACCTTATTCTTATCCACTTGGCTTTCATAAATATAATGCTTCCATCCAGAGGCACGCCAAAGACAATAAAGGCTTTTGGAGGGACAAGCTTCCTCCATGACACAGGCTGTAATGCCATGCCTTACCTGGCTCGGGTGTCCCGGGCACTTTCTCTTTGCACTAGCAGTCCCCAAGGTGATCCAGGCCATCGCCATGAGCCCCAGCACTTCAGGTGGAGGAGGCTCCAGCCCAGGGCTGCATGGTTCATTTCCTTTCTTTCTTTTCCTGTGGATTGTTAATTTTTGACAAACATCACCTTAATCCTTTACATCATGAGTACTAATATGAATACATCACAGATTGCCCAAGTGACTGCAAGTGTTATTTTCAGCCAGGAAATCATACTGTGAGATGCGTCATTCTTGCTTATGGTCTTTTGGAATGCTGCGCCCCACGGTGTCATGTGTGCAGCCACTGGCTCCACGGTGTTTGCTGTCCGTCAGCACCATCAGTGTGTTCTCCACTTGCGGAGCTCCACGTAACTCGGTAAATCTCCCTGAGGCCAAAACTATCCAAAGTGTTCGTTTGATCCTCTGTTTCCTCTTTGATTGGGCAGATTGTAGATTGTTTTTCTTTTCTTTTTTTTTCCCCCTCTATTTCTAAATTCCTTTTGTGAGAATAATCTCATATTAAATGCCCAAGAATTTCTCACCCTTGGTTGTACAATTTTCAGCCACTTTGTGCTGATTTGCCGGAGGGACATGTGGCTGAATGCCGCTCCTCTCAGTGGGGGAGGAGGACTTTTAGAAATTGTTTATTGCTTACAGCCTTTCAGTAAATAAGTTGAAATAATGCTTACTTTTGTCATGCTGTATGTAATAAAAATCCAGCTAAAGTAGCTGAAGAATATTGTTACATGGTTGTACAACAGAGCTGGTGACTGTCCTGAGCTTACACAGAGCTCATGGGGAGACAGCACAGCTTTTCCCCTCCCCAAGTTCTGCATCCCTTCAGAAAGTGGTAAATGTTTCTCAACAGATAGCTCTTAGGCCAGCAATGCTGGTCACAGTGGAAAGTGGTGTGACTGATCCTTGCCTGCTGATCGCTGTCCCCAGGAATTTTATTCCAACGCCCACTTTTTAAACATAACTATTTGTGTAGAAACACCAAGTGAAAAGTAGTCATCGCAATGCTGCTTTAAAGACAACCGTTAGTCTTCAGTAAAATGGTCATTTTGCTTATTTTCCTAATCAAATTTGGTCTTTAGTATTCTGTTAGCACCCATTTGCAGTGCGGAATGATCGCAATCAAAGTAGAGAAATAGCGCACGTAACTATGATATCTTGACTTTTTTCCCCCTCTACCACTTTTAGTGTTTCAGCATCACAATCATTTACTTATCTTTTGAGAACTAGGCAAGTCAATTATCTCATGTGCAGATAAAAAGCCAGAGCAATGGGCCAGGAACATACAACAGAGGTAAGACCGATTGTAGAACATCCGGGTGCGTTTGCAAGGTGAAGCCCAGCAACGCGCTCACTTTTCCTGTATTACAACATTTGAGAGGACACAAGGGCCACTGTAAGTCCGCTGGCCTTTTTTGAGAGATGCCAATTAAGAAGGAAACAAAGGACAGAATTCCATTCATCTGTGTTTGCTGACATAGAGAATTGTAACTGCGTTTTAAACAAATGAGTTGAATAAAATGAATGAATTAAATATTATCATTGTCATGATTTCTGTACTGCTGCAAGACATCATGTGGTATTGATTTTATACTAGTAGATGACAATGGTATTCCTCTATTTATATTTTAATTTTTAATTAAAATTTTGCTTTGTATTGTTGTTAGGCCGCCGGTAGCATGAATATTTCCATAGCATGGACAACTCAGTCAGCTAGCTAGTGTACTGAATTGTTTTGAGAAGTCTGGGGTGCTTTGTAATGCTTTCACCTAATGACATGAGAGGCATGACCGCTGTTGTGGAGAAACTACCATCCCATCATCAAAAATATCTCTGTTTAGTATGTAAATGACGCTTTACAAATTCAGATGGACTTTGAGAATATAAATTTATTTTTTTTTTTGAAGAGCAAAAATCAAAAGCAAGAACAAAGACCAGAAACAAAGACAGAAAAAAGGCAACATACAACATTACATATGTTACAGTTTTCCAAAACAATAATACCTGATTAACAATGATTGATATAGTATCTCTCTATGCCATCAAATCTGTTGCTTAGATGAACAGTCATAGTTATGAAAGATTGGACATACGACTGAATGTTATTGCTTGCTTTCAAGAAATCTTAAAGTTTTGTTCTTGTCTCCTTTATTTTACCTTTTTAAAAACTTATTTTAAAGGGAGTAACTGCGATGACATTACGAATGGTGCACATTTTGAATATCAAGATGACAGGCATTGATGCTGTCTCCCTAGTGTAAGAACACAAAAGAATAAATAAAATGTGAAAGGTATAACAGATACAGTAAAACAGAAAGAAATGTAACTAAAGGATTAAATAACAATAAGAAGGAGGGGAGAAAAGATAGGAAAAAAGCTAAGGGAAAAGTATGCAAGTATGCAGGATGGTTGAAGGGATTGTACTAAAAATTTTCATCAGTTTTTTGAAAACAGAAGTTGATGCGTAGAACTTTCACGCTGACTAACTCTGTATGCTGATATCTGCATCTAAGCAACAACGCTGAGGGACAGCAATGTGTAACAAACAAACCATGCTTGAATTCACCTGTTTTATTTGTGCAGAAAATAATCATAACTGTCTAGCTTTTCATGTGATTCTGCTGTGCCCAAACAGATTTTAGGTAAGTAAGTAATGTTCTATCACTTCACAAAATATTTAGCAGACTACCATTGTCATATATGTATTTCTGTCTTGAGGGTGATAATATATTCTTTAGCTTAACTTTCATTTTCCTGTTAAGGGTCTTAATACATTGTACAGAGAATGAGAAAAAACATTCTGTTCCTAACAAGAAAGCTGGTGTTCGATTAAAAATGGAAAGGTCTAAAATCCAAGACATATACTAAAGCATATCAATGGAAAGTTTAACCCTGAAGAAGAACTGGTTGTGCAGGAGAGGCACTAAGAAATAAACAGCGTGACGCTGGCAAGTGTTATGGCTTTTGTCAAAAGGGTGGCGAGGACTTCAACTGTGTTCAGCTTGCCTAAGAGTTTGACTTCGTATCTATAAAGCAGGATTGAGTTCAGAACATTTACATCACATTTTAGAAGCAAACACTATGTAAGACAGAGAAGTACAGGCTTTGTATTTGTGCAGATGGAATGGAGAGGAGATATGAATTAGGAAACTACCAACACATGCTCGCAACACGGGGTGTGCAGCGTGCCAAATGGCTTTGTCTCTCAGAGTTTATTGATGTTTGTAAGCAAAGTAGAATGTTAAGGTGGACTGTGTCTGAAATTTGTGCCTTTGGCAGGTGACATAATATTTCAATGGGCTTGAACACTCTTCAGATTTGGTGAATGATTTATCTCCAAATTCAAAATCACACGGGACCTCAATCGAGAGTCCTGTCCAACAATCTCTCCCCATTTTAATGATGTCTGCTTATTAGCTGCCAACTCAAGAGAAAACATGTTTGGAATTTTTTGTTTTAAAGCTCAAATAAAAGAGGAATAGCTGTTGATAGAAAGACATATAAAAACATACACAGAACACATATGAACATCTTTATAAAATCAGAGTGCACTCAAATATAATTCTGGCCAGCTTAAACTATGATGATCTTTTAAATTTGTAATTATGAGATACATTCATCAGTGGGGTGCAACAAGTTAATCTCCTTATAAGACAACCCCAGTAATTTGGTCATTGGTTAAAAGCAAAAAAAGAAAAATTAACTAAGGTTTCCTCATAAACGTTGCTACATTAGATATATTCATATTTTATGCTCCATATGTTTATCATGTTAAGGCAACATGAGGTTATCAGTCAAATGATAATTTTCTAGCAAGTCTTTATGACTATTAAGTGACATTATTATATATGACTGTTGATGTGAAATGTCCTCTTTAAAAGTTTAAATACTATCCATTGATATTCTATAGAAATTTCAGTGCTAAAAAGTCTATGGTTGGTAAAAAATTAAGAGTTCTCTGGTCACACTATATATTTCAAGGTGATTGATACTCAGAAAAAATTCTCTGACATTCACACTCGATCCTCAAAGCCCACAGAAAATCTTACTTAATGTGGCTTTCTGTCTTCAATAATAGAAACCAAAATTAACTACGCAAGTGTCATCTTTTGTCTGTGACATATGGGAAGCCCATCAAATTAGGATCTTAACAAAGCAATGCTGAAACGGTATCATCACCCAAGCACTGTCAGGTACACTATGTATGACCCTGCAAATACCTACAACTTCCCCTGGGATCTGGCTCCATCTACAAGCTTGAAGAACACTGTAATTGTGACTGCTGTGTCCAACAGAGCTCAGGTAAGCCATCCAATTCCCTGTCCTCATAGGACAGCCAGATCCATCAATATATGACCTCCATGGTCATGCTGCTAAATAGGAATGCCAGAGCTTGATGACCATGCCTGTAATGAGGTTTCATTGTCAGAGTCCCAAGTCTCACTGGACTTCTCTGGTAATAAACTCTTTCTTGCTGACCCAGACACCACATATAGTGTTAAACTTGGTGCATTAGATCTACAATCTGAGGTTAGGAAGATGGCTCAGCAGTCTGAAGCGCCTCCTTAGGCACGCTTAGGCAACCACGGGGAATGTGGTTTGATCTCCAGCACCACATGATGTGCCAGCTCCAGCTTGAGGGTAGGCTGAGCCAGCCATAATAATGACAAAAATGATCTACAAACTGCATGGTGGTGTTGATGGCCAACGTACATGCCTTCTGACAGGCCCATGCCATGTTGATCCAGACACTGCTCTTCAGTCATAATTTCCATATAAAACCAACCTGCTCCATACCTCTCATAGTAAATGATCTCATTCAAAAAGCTCCATGTCTCTCTTACCTCTCTCCGCGTTGTTCCTCCTATTATCTTAACCTCAATCTACAGTCAGCTGCATCTTTCCTCTTCTGTTGTCAACCACATATTCAGAAACACTTTCAGTCCCACCCATGCCACATATGTTCATCCTACACTGGTATGTCTTGGAAGTTCCATGGCCTTTCCCTGCAATCCCCAAAACCCAAAGCCCCCAAACATCAGAGGAGACTCAAGCCCTTCTCTCACCTCCTCTCCAATCTTCCTATCCTAACGTAAACACCTGGCACTGTCTTCTACGTGGGCATACACCATCAGCCTGGCATTTCTCCTTGCCTCCACTCTTCTAACCCAGACCACAAACCTCACCAGCCTCATTAAGTGTTGGCCATGCATGTCCAATTCAAAGCCTGATCTCAGCACCATGAGGGCCTCATCCAACAACACATATGCACCTGTGCTCTTCTCAAAAGGCTTCCGCTATTGATTTTTCCCTTTACAAGCTCCCCTCTTCCTAGTGCCTCACATGTTCCCTTGCACTAAACTCTCTTTGCTAAGCACACATCCTGAAATACAATACAAAATGGGCACACTTCTGATTCTGTGTGGCACCTCAATATATGAAACTCTGTCAGCCACTGGCTCACCTCATCTAGAGCTCCACACAGGTCTAACTTTTATGGTCATGGTAGCTCCCTGCTTCATCAAGCTTATTGATAATACTGAGACAAGATTAACAGCTAAAAATTTAACCAAATGCTTTTCTCAGGTACTTCCACTAGGTCTTACTCCAATGATACACCTTGATGATAACAACTCCTCAGCCTGACCTCCAAACTCACTGCCCCATGATGCGCCTGCTCAGCCGGAAGTTGCCATGGTTTCTTCTCACTTTCTCTATCAAACAGAGTCTGAAATGAAGGATCAGGACTCAAGGTTACCCAGACACCCTACACTAAACATTCTCCCTCTTAGTTTCCCAGGTATCCTACCAAAAACACTCCCTGTTCTGTACTCTGGTCTCAACTAACTTCCCTTTGGACAAAACTGCAGAAGAGGCCTGCATGAATTTGACCTGGGAAGAAAAATCACAGGAACTCACTTTTGTTAACATTGAAAGTTCCCAACATATGAGGTAGCCCTGCTAAGATTAGCTCTCCCTCATTTGTTTGAGCACCCACACATGATGTCCACCAAAGCGTCATAAAGGCCTGCGCTTTGCCTTGTTCCCTGTTCTCTTGATCTGCTGGACAGCCAGCATGTTTCCTTCCTCCAGTAAATCTGTTCACGTCAGAGTGCTTGGTCTTGCCGACTGCATGATTTCGTACCTAGCCTCGCCAGTGTGCATTCCCGCCAGCAGTACAGCGTTTCTTTCTCCCCGCATCCCCAGCCTTTGTTGTCACTTGGTATCTAATCTTTCTGGGTGAGGCAGCATCTCAATATTGTTTAAGGTTGCATATCTCCAATGGCGAGTGCTGGGAAACTTTTTTTCATTCATTTATTTGTCATTGATATTTCTTTTTCTGAGAAATGTGTATCTCAGATGCCCATTTTTGGATTTGTTCTTTAAATTGGTGGGTCTTTTCTTTGTTCTGTATATATTCTAGATAACAGACAAGCCTTGCTATTCTGTGTTCCTCTCACACACTAAAAAAGAACACAACAATAAAAGCATGCCGAAAGGAAACCTCCATCTGTGCTCCTTATAGAATTTTCCACTGTGAAGAAATGACAGCACACACATCAAAAGGAGAATAGTCATGTCATTTCTGCAACCATGTAGTGTGAAAGGTCTTTGATCAAGTGCACTGAGTGTGGCACAGAAGGGAAAGTGCCGTGAGACCTCACTGTGTGGGGCAGAAAACACACACGGAGTTGCAGAGCAGTGCCGTGGTAATGGAGCGGGGCAGCGCATGTGGAGAAGGTTGATCAAAGGGTTAACAGCCATGGTTACGGAAAAGGAACAGTTCCCCAGAGTGCTGTGTAATTTAGATATAGACAATACAATGTAGCTTTCAGCAGGTGGAATGAAAAATTTTTAATTCTTTTGAGAGAAGAAAATGATAAGAAATTAAAGAGATACACACTTTTCTCTGGAATTATACACTATACAATGAACACATATAAGTATGTTACACAGCACCACATTTTTAGATGTCACGTGAACAAGTAGAGATGGAAGTGGGATGGGGGAGAGAAATAAAGAGTCAAGACGTGCTGTGAGCATCGGCCAGCTCCCCAAGGCAAGTGTAAACATTATTGACTTCAAAATTGTGACAAGGAAAAAAAAAAAAAAAACCAGAAATAAAGTCATTTTACAAAAGATCATCATGCATTGTGGAACGTCTAGCCTTTCTGGGCTGGCCGGATAGCTCAAAGGATTAAAATGCCTGCTTAGACAAAAGTAGTGGCCAGGGGTTATAGATCCCTGGCATGCCAGCCACACTCCAGAGGTGTGCTGAGATGGTGATTGAGACTGGTTATGGTGACGAGTGCCTGTAATCCTAGCACTTGTGAGACTGAAAATAGGAGTGTCTCTATGACTCTGAACTGTGTAGTAAGGCTCTGTACTACATACATAAAAAAAAGAAATTCTTTTTCTGAAAATACTGTCGTATTTTTAAATGTAGGTCAACCGGAATAGAGACAATCTTTCCCTTCATCATCCAGCACAGCATTTTCACAGAAGTCTCAAGAGAACCACAGAAAAGAGTTATTCCAGTCAGTACAGGATTAGGAGAAAGTGGCTGGTCAGAAGATGAGTCTCCAAGCCCTATTTACTGAATGTTACACATTTGTAACAGCCTTAGTCCTATCGGGAAAAATATAGAGCTTTCAAAGTCATAGTATAGGCTAGGGAATACAAATTTATCTTGGGTAATAGTAACTTGTAAGGCATTATCCTGCCTTAGTTGTCCAAAGTTTTTTTTTTAAATATGACAGTTACAATAATTAATACACTGCATATTGTTGTCTTCGCAGTAGTTGTTCAGAATACAAGATGCAGACATGATATCTTGTCTAAACACTATCAGTACGAATGTATCTCCTCATTGAACTAAGAGCAAGTGTAGTGATACACAGATGCAACAAGAGCCTAACCCATGTCCCAAGAAGGAGCGAGGAAGAAACGGGAACCACGGAGAGCAGTGGTCTGGTACCTGTAAGTTCTCGCAAGCTGTAATTCAAGGCTGCAAACTGAAGCTTCTCCTGCTGGAGCCCTCTTTGTTGCTCTCCTCCCCTGTTTGGGATGTTATCAGTTAACACTTGTGTGAACCCAGTATTAGAAAAATGGTGCAAGTCAATAGAGGTTTTAGTCCTCCTTCACTAAAGTGATTATGCATGTCCCTTAGCCTGCTTTTAGCCCTGTATAAAGGCAAGATGCTTCTGGGGCTCTGGGCTCACTTTGAGAGAGATTAACCTCAGTGAGACCTCTGAGGCTACCTTTATTCGGTCTTCTTGTCATTTCTTTTGACACCAATTCATAACATACAACAAGAAAGTGTGTGTGTGTGTGTGTGTGTATATATATATATATATATATATATATATATATATGAAATTTCATAATACTAGTAGGCTATGTCAGAAGCCCTTGGCTTGAGCCTTTTAGAGCTCAGCCTATTGATCTGACTTTAAACTTTATGCACTGTGGTTAGAGTTTTCTGTTGGATAGTTAAAACCAAGACAAAGGTTCAATCCCCAGGATGTCATGCCAGCCCCACCTCACATTTGGGAAGTTTTCTGCTATTTCTTGTGCCTAGCTTCTATTTATGTCTTTGTGTTGAGTACATCTTTTTCATTAATGCTTATTAGTTTTATGTTATTCATTTTTGTTTTTTATTTTTTCATTATTTTTAATAAGAAATAACAATACGACAGTTTCAAAACATGTTAGTAGTACATTCACAATAATTTATACAATGCATATTGTTCTCCTCATAGTAGTTATATGGAGCACATGATGTAGACATCATAAATTTTCTAATCGATATTGGTAATAAACAAAAATTTCTTCTCTTCGAACTAAGAGAAAGTAGTTGTATACCTAGTTCAGTGTTCCATAATTGTAGTGGGTTACTGGTGAAACTGGCAATGCTGAGAGCTGTTGATTTAAGCCTTTTACAGCCCAGCATACTAATCTAGCTTTATGTTTTATGCCTCATGGTTAGACTTTCCAGCTGGGCGGTTAAGGGCAAGTTAAAGTAAGACCTGTATAACAAAGAATGTAACTTTTATATCTTTCAGGTCAGTCAAATCCCCTCAGGATTAACTGTTTTGTTTTTTGTTTTTGTGGAACTGGGGATTGAACTCAGGCCTTTGTGCCAGACAGGTGAATGCTTATTCTACTGAGATATTTTTTCAGCCCAAGATTAACTTTGAAACCATGTACAGTGTTTTGTACAACCGTTGACAGTGTCAGACATCTGGATGAGTCATGGCCATTGCTTGACGAGGTTGCTCTCTGTGCAAGAATGAGAGAATGATTTATTTAAAGTCTAATTTTACGAACACATAATGAAAGAAACACTATACAAATGTCCACTTAGAATAAACATTAAGAAAATGGTGTCTAAAAATCATAACGCCAGATCTCCCTGTTCAAATGTATACAATTCTAAGACAATTGCTAAGAATTCTTCCTCAAGCCACCTCAGTTCTTGTTGGATAGAATCAAAAGTAACAGGAATATAAAAAATGTAAAAGTACTATGCAAGGCAATACAGATAGCATAGGTGTCAATCTCGTTATCTTACATGCCACTTGAAACATATGAGTGAGAGTCCATCCCTGACTGTGAACAATATGCAAATTATCACCTCCCACCTGGGTAGGAGGCTGGGCCTTCTTGCTGTGTCAGGAGGGAAGCCACATGGCTCCTGATAGAGACCTGACCTTCAGGCACAACAACCTTCCCTCGGGGAAGGGTAAGCAAACTAAGAAGACTCAGTGCGCTGTTGCAGTCTCAGAAGTTCTGTTCGCTAATGTCTCAGAAAGAAGAGAAACAGATATATAGGCTAAATAAAAATGCATGTCCTGCGGACACCAAGTCAAGAAGTCTCTGGAGACTGCACCAAGTGCTCCTATGGCCATTGCCCAGCTTCCTTCTACATCATGTGCGCCCATGCTGCAGAGGGTCAGTCACTAGACGGTCAGTCGCTAGTGGGTCATTGAGTAGTGGGTCAGTCGCCAGTGGGTCAGTCGCCAGTGGGTCAGTCGCCAGTGGGTCAGTCGCCAGTGGGTCAGTCGCCAGTGGGTCAGTCGCCAGTGGGTCAGTCGCCAGTGGGTCAGTCGCCAGTGGGTCAGTCGCTAGTGGGTCAGTCGCTAGTATGTCCTTTCACTTAGAAAACTCTTTGAGATCGCACAATGTAACTGCTGACAAATAAGACTCGGGGGTGATTTTAGGCTGCCCAATCCAACCACAAGGACAAGTACTCTGGCGATCAAAGCTGGCGACCTAGACTACCACTGCCACAGAAGCCCCCCGCCACCTGCCCCAGCAAGGTCCATGGTACAGTCCCCAGGCTGACAGTGCTTTCTTTTCTTGTGGCCCAGCTGCAGTCGGTTGCCTACACACTGTGTGCAGTCTACTGTCTCTTCTGACATTTCTTCCAGAAAGGGCTCTTCAGAAAAGTGTAGTGCGCAGGGTCATCCACGTGTTCATTCTTAAACCTGGAGCTGAGCACACTTTGCCTCTTCCTTTTTCCTTGGATTATGTCTGCTACATTGTACGGGTCTTTAAATTGTAGGTTGGAGGCCATGGAGAGAGGAGGCTTGACTCTTGGGTAGCTCTTCACCTAATGTGTAGATGTTCTTTCTCTTCGTTACTATCTGGGAACCATCTCCAAACTCCACCTGGTAGATTTAGACAACGTTTTAGACTATATACTTTGCCCTAAGTGGTTTCCCATCAGGCCACTTGACTTGGATAACTTCTTCACCAGGAGGGCCCAGCTCCCTGCAGGGTTGACTTACGATGTCCTCAGGAAATGTCTCAGCTGAGGGAACCATCACGAAACATGACCTCATCATAGGTCTGTGATGTCACAACCATCAGTCTGCGGCTGTAGCAACGACTGTTCTGATGCTTTGGGATGATATTCCGTCCCACACAGATGACCTTCTCACAAACCATGGGCTTCACATTTGGGTTGAGCTTGTGTCAGAAGCACGTGATGGGCACCACTTAAGCCTGCTTGTCGGGCTATGTCAGAACCTCTGCCTCATGGCACACAGGACGTGGAAGGAAGCTGGACAATGGCCATCTGAGTACTTGATGCAAGCTCTAGAGACCTTCCTGACTTGGTATTTGCAGAATATGCATCTTATTTGAAACCTCTGTGAAGGTATTCTGCCTATATCTATTTCTCTTTTTTCTGGGACATGAGTGAACAGAACTTCTGGGGCTGCAACAGCTCACTTACTGTTCTCAGTTTGCTTTAGAGCACCGCCTGTCAGGTTGCATAGACAGCACTCTGCTGCCAACACATCTCTCTTGCACTGTGCACAGAGTCATCCATCAGAGATCGCATGAGAATGGATACCTTCACAACTAGCATGAACCATGTACACCACTTTGCACAGGAAATCAGAAGTTTTTCCATCCTCTTATGAAAGACATGGGGTCAAAATAGTTTATATATTCCAGTTTATAGATAAAACATATCTCAGAGCATTGAGGATGTAGCTCAGTGGAACAGTGCCTGCCTGACAAGTTCAAGGTCCTGAGTGTTATTCCTAGTACCGCCCACGCAGAAAACAAACATTAACATTAATAAAACACACCTCTGGAATGACAAGC
Source organism: Myocastor coypus (assembly GCA_004027025.1). Classification (NCBI taxonomy): domain Eukaryota; kingdom Metazoa; phylum Chordata; class Mammalia; order Rodentia; family Myocastoridae; genus Myocastor; species Myocastor coypus. Next base: position 7,177 of record PVJA010030412.1, on the reverse strand, counting down.
TTAGTCTTTCATCGTAATTCAACCACTACATCTGATTTTTTCTCCCCTGTAGAATCGCTTCCTTTAGTGCTGCTGTCTGGCTTGCAGTGCGGCACAAGCACAGGGCAACTGGCACGGTGTGGTTTCACTTTCCCTAGAGTTGGCTCACTACAGCTGCACTCCGCCCCCACTTCTCCACCGAGCTAGGAGATTTGGTCTGCAAAGGGTGGATGAGAGGCTTTGCCCAGTGCTCTGCTTCTTCCACCTCCTGTTCTACTGATGGCACCTCAGGCAACTATTTGTCACTCACTGACTACTGTTTCACAGAAGTCAGCAGGGAGCTGGCTGGAGGCTTGCTACATGGGTGGTGCCAACTTTTAGAAGTGTTGGTCTCTCTCTCTGCACTTCACTGGGGACTTTGAAGCTTTTCTTTCCTTTATTGAGGACTGCTGAGATTTCTCCAGGTTCAGGACAACTCCTGTGACCCTTCACGTCACTTTTCTCTACCTTTGTAATCTAGTCACTGCCGTCTGCCATTGAGCGACAAGACTCAGGTGACTTTGACTATGGAAGCTTAGGTGGGTCTGGATCCTGGCCCATCACGTGGCCACTGGGCAATGCTATGGAATCATCAGCCTCAGGGGCTGTGGATGGCGTAGATATGCCATAAGGTTTATCACCTTCAGTTTTTATTTCCTCCATAACAGATGTACTTAAGTAGCTGTTTTCTGGAAATGCAATAGTATCGCTAAATTTGGATGCACCTATGTTGCGTTAGCAGGGGCCTCTTTTTTTTTTTTTTTTTTTTTTTTTTTTTTGTCTTTTTGAGACAGGGTCTCGCTATGCAGTTGAGGCTGGCCTTGAGCTCACTTTTGTAGCCCAGGCTGGTCTCGAGCTCGCACCGATCCTCCTGCCTCAGCCTCCCGAGTGCTGGGATTACAGGCGTGCGCCACCACGCCCGGCAGCAGGGGCCTCTTTGGTAGGGGCATTTTGCTCCCCAACCTTGCTTTTTCTTTCTGTTCGCTGACTCGAAGGTCCTCTGTGCCACAGTGAAGTTTACGGAGCTCTATCACATCAATGCCAGCTGTCACTTTTTCAGCCTCTTCACTGTTAGGTCTCTTATTGTGAGAGCTAGATCCTTAGAAACCTTTTGATTCCTCCTTACTATTCTTGTCCCTCCAGCCATGCTTTAAAGGAGGTAGACTATGAAGCAGGCTATATATATCCTTTCCATGTACCCAAAGCTAATAGGGGTCTGGCTGAAACTTCCTCACAAAGATATCCATTGAAATTTTCACCAAGTCTCTGCTGCAAGTGAACAGTAGAGTAACTTTTCCATAGCCAATCTATCTTTCAGCAAAATTTGTAGATTCCACAGAGTTGAGACCATGTCTGAAGCCACATGGTAGCCACATGGGAAAGTGATCATAAATTCTCAAGCCTCCTAGATCATTTTGTTGAAAAGAATCTCATACTTCTTCAACACTGATGAAAAAAAGAAATGCATCCCACACTTGGGAGCGGCTTGGGGAAAAGCTTTGAGCTAGTCTTTCCAGGCATTTTCTCGGTTCTGGGGGTATAGCTTACCAAGACTGGGACTCAACAAGGTGGAGGTAATTAATGCTGTAGAGGTCGATATTCTCAGTGTTCCACGCACATGTAGTGTTCCATACACCCAAACAGAGATAAGGGATGTTTACACCCTCAGTAGAAATACTGCGCTCTTCCTCAAACACATGGAAGACTGTGTTTAGGTGAGCTATGTTCCACTCAGCCACACCTCCATCATATATGTTCCCATTAATATCTACACCATAAATGTTTGCCATGAGAGTTCAATTCTTCCAGTAGTTAAGATCCAAGTCTTCATAGTCCAAGCATCTTGGGATACAATATTTGCCACTCTTAACCAGCTGCCTAATTCCTTTATGGGCATGGCTTTTCTTCTGGATTTTGTATTGAGAATAGCCCTGACTGCCCTGTGATCATTTGCTGAATTATAAATAAGTGAATATCATTAGCATGATAGCACTGCATTGGCTTCCATTCCTTAGGAGGAATTACCTTGGCAAGACCGACTTGGTGAACGCCTATAGATTTCATGTATGTGAGGTATGTGTTGAACTCCCAGAACTACTCCAAGGAGGGTCTGATCTTACAGCTAGAGTTCAAGAGACCGTCTGCCTCCACTGCCTCCAGGATAGCCTCTGGCTCCTGGTTGCGGATGAAGATGCAACCTGGAACTGCAGAGCAGGAGGAGAAAGATAGAGATATCCAGACCAGGGAGGTTTGGGAAATGTAGGAGCCTTGTTCCACATTGGGTGATAGCTGTTCACTGTGCACTCGCGTGGAGTGGGCACTGATTCCTCTACATACCAGTTATACTCATCAATGGAAATAATCTGAAGTCACCAATCAAAAGAACCACACTGGCAGAGGATATCAAGAAAACAAAATCCAACGATACTCTGCATAGAAGAAACACATTTAACCTAAAAAGAAATAAATAGACTGAACATCAAAAGATCATGAGCCATACTCCATGTTACAGGAGCCCAGAAAAAGTCAGGGAGCTCTATTGGGGTTGCTAACAATGTCAACCTCAAGCCAAGTATGATTAAAAGAGGTAAAAAGGGCACTAAATAATTGTAAGGGGAAAATGTCAACAGGAAGTGTTAACAGTTATAAACGTATTTGCATTCAACTATATAAGACAAATTTTACCATACGGGAAAAAACCAATGAGCAATAATATAATGTTTTCTGGGGACTTTAACAACAAACTGACCCAAAGACACAGACCATCTATGCAGAAATCAGCAAAGAAATAGCAGAAGTAAACCAACGTTGTGAATAAGTGGACTTAGTACACCTTCGCAGAACGTTCCATCAAACAGCATCAAAATATACACCTTGCTCAGCTGCAGATACTTTGTTAACCAAAATAAATCATGTACTAGCTCATAGAATATGATTACATGCAAAGAATCAAAATTATTCCACGTACATTATGAGAACGTAGTGCAATGAAACTGGATCTTATTGACAAAAACTCCATAGACACATAGAAATTCAGTAACACTCTTATACATAATCAATAGATCACAGATGAAATTGAAGAAGTTTAGTGGTGGTTAGGGTTTGATCCCTTGCTGCCCCTGGTCCTGGGGCGCGCTGAGACGGTGACTGGGGCTGCATGCAGTGACCCACACTTATAATCCCAGTACTTGGGAAGCTGAAAGCAGGAAGATAGTTATGAGTCCAATCCGTGTAGTGAGTCCCTGCAGACCCTGTGGACCTTGTCTTAAATACATGAAAAAAAAAAATAAGTTAAACAGTATTTACAATCAAACAAAAATGCAGATACAACTTACTGGACGCTGTGGGATGCAGTGAAAGTTGTCTTAAGAGGAAAATTGAACCAGTAAATTATCACATGAGGAAAACAGAATAGGCCCAAGTAAACAACCTTATGCTTCATCTCAAGCTCCTAGAAAAAGAAGAGCATGTCGAGCATGAAGACCAATGAAGGAAGCAAGTTAATAAGATCAGAGCACAAATAATTACAAGGGAGATAAAGAAATCCTTACACACGTCAGTGAATCAAATAGTAGATTCTTTGAAAGAATAAATAAAATTGATAAACCTCTACCCATCCTATTAACAAAACAGAAATGAAAAATTCAAATTCATATGATGAAGAATGAAAAGGATGAAATTACTATAGTCCCTACAGAAATTCAAATCATCAATACTTATTTACAAAACATTTACTCTCCCAGAATGGAAAATACAAGAAATAGATAGATTTCTAAATGCATATGAACTACTAAGCCTGAATCAAGAAGACAGAAAAATTCTAAATAACCTAATACTAACATTGACATTGAAAATGCAATAAAAAGCCTAACAGCAAAGTAGAGCCCAGTTCCTGATTGATTCACAGCTGAATTCTACAAAATTTTTAGAGAGGACCTAATGCCAACTTTTCTGATACTCTTCAATAAAATGGAAAGGGGAGTAATTCTCCCAAACTAATTGCTGAAGGTTAGTATTACTCTGACACCAAAACCAGAGAAAGAGCCAATGAAAAGGAGAATGATAGTTCAATGTCCACAATGAAAATAGAGGAAAAAAATTATCAATAAAATACCAGCAAACAGATTGCAAGAAATCATCAAGAAGATTACACAGTAGGGTCAACTGGGATTCATCTCAGGAATGCAGTGGTGATATAGTATATGTAAGACTGCAAACACAACATACTATATCAACAAAATCACAGTCTCTCCAGCATTTGTTATTGGTTGACTTCTTGACAATGGCCATTCTTTTGGGTGTTGGGTGATATATCACTATTGTTTTAGTTTGCATCCCTTGAATGAGCAATGATGTTGAACAGTTTCATCATATATTTATTTTCCATTTGTATATCTTCATTTGTTAAGTGTATGTTCATCTCAGATGACCCTTTTTGGACTGGGTCTTTGAATTTTAGAGGTCTCATTAAAAAAAATTACACGCTTAAATAGGAGTCCTTTGTCTGAAATTCAGCATTCTATAACTGTTTCCCAATTCTTCTGTTTTGTTTTTACTTCATTCATGATTATTTTTGACATGCAGAAACTTCAAAAAGATGAGATCCCAACTGTTGATTCTTAAAAGTGTTTCCTGACCAGGTTGATTTTTGCTCATGAACCCTTTACCTACTCCTATGTCCTTAAAGTTTCTATACACTTTCTCTTCCAGAAGTCCTTAAGGTTTCTCTATACTTTGTCTTCCAGATGTTGAAATCTTTGATCCATCTTGACTGTAGCTTTGTGTATGTTTTGCTGTTGTTGTTGTTTGTTTGTTTTTATTTTAGGGAAGCATCTACATGATGTTCAGGATCTCACTACTAGATCGGACTTGTTGTGATTTATCTGTTACAGCCTCTCAAGAGCTGAGTTACAAGGTATGCACCACCATGCCCAGTCTCAATTGCCAGCTCGGTGTGCCCTGGGGGTGGGACCAGAATTGTAGGATGGGGACTGAACCCAAGGTACCTGTGCCTACCTGCAGGTCCTTCAATCCACTGAGCTATTTGACTGGCCCACTCTTCCCCTTTGTCTTATGGCTCTTTGGGTGACCGAGTCCCAGTCCTCTGTGGTTGATCCTGGGCTGCTGAATGTGTGACTTGTGCTTGTACCGTTTTCCCTCAAAAACAAGTTCCCCCTTCTATCAGGACGTGACGGGGCTGGGAGCATCTGGATGGGCCATGAAAACGGATTCTCCCTCTCCCTGTGCAGGGCTCTTCTCGGTGTTGATTCCCTGCCATGGATGTGGGTGGCTAAAGGTCTTGGCCTCAGCTGGAGGGGAGGACAGCAGGGTGGAGATGGCCTAAGCCCTCCCGTGAACTATTCTCTGTGTTTTCCTACCTCCATCCCAATGTTTCCAAGGGGACTCCTGCACCTGCCTGTGTCTGCGTTGTCCTCAGCTCCCAGGGAGCATGTGATGGAGAAGACCTCTGTTGACACACCTTTCTCCTATTCTGTGCTACACTGATGTCCTGGTGCCTATCGCATGAACCAGTGAGTGAATACTGCCTGTTACATGTGAATCTGTACAAATACGCCTCAGACGTGAAATACAGCAAGGTCATAGGGTTTGCAGAAAGGGGCCATGGTACGGATGTAAATAGGCCAAAATCAGAGAGCAGGATAAGCACGGAGCAAGGGGACCATGAAAGGTGAAAATGAAGGCTATCTGATGGCATAAAATTGGTGCTATCTGTAAAGCACACAATTTTGTATAAGATGCAAGACAAAAGTGACTTAAAGGACAGTTTGACTATTGGAAAATGTCACTCTACAAAGTTTTGCACACCATAATGTATGTATAAAAGATTTGTGATTAAAAGGAAGGCTTTTTCCTTTTGAAACCAAAAGGACTCCAGTTCTTACACAATATCTTCAAAGTAAAGTGTTGGTAAAGCGGGACAAGACTGGATGATCACATCAGCATACAGAACTTGCCCCAAGCAACCATCAGTTTACCTGTTTCTCTAACTGTATGCATGTTATCAGACAACAAGTAAATTTCACGAAGCATAATATTAAACGAATGTTTAGCAACTTGGGACCAGATGGCCAGGCCACGTGGACTCCTCCACCGCGTGGAGACTGCAGGCCACGCGCTCTTTCTCCTCGTGACTATGCCTCAAGTGGGGGAGCTTTTGGCCCTAAGACAGCATTCCTGGTGGGTGAAACCAGCAAGAGGAGTACCTTGCTTCAGAGCATTTTCCGTAGAAATTCACAGATCAGATAAAAATTAAAATTAGACTTCAAATAGAGAAAACCATCAGAAAAAGAATATTATTTTTCTTTTTCCGCAAGGAAACACTTCATTTCTATATTTGTATGGAATTTGCATATGTGACCCAGCAACTTCTCGCACTGCTCCGCTCCAATTTCAGCAGCCAGTGTTGGCGCTTAACATGCCATTCATCAATGGGCTACTATCTCATGTATGACAAAAAATATTTCATATGCTGCCGGGCGTGGTGGTGCACGCCTGTAATCTCAGCCTTCAGGAGGCTGAGGCAAGAGGATCGATGCGAATTCAAGACCAGCCTGGGCTACAAAAGTGAGCCCAAGGCCAGCCTGAACTGCATAGCGTGACCCTGTCTCAAAAAAAATGACAAAAAATAATATTTCATATGTACAAGGGACAAAGTTCCAGTCCATATATTTAGAACGTGGATGCTATTCTCTGCATCGGTCTTTAAAATTAGGGATCCACTTTTGTAGGGGACTCACTTTTTGTGCAACGGACATGGGATAAGTCAGCAACTTGTGTTAAGATTCTGGCTGCCAGATGTGCTCACAATACAAGGTGAGGCTGGGGTGCTCTCACAAGCCAGTGTGCTGGGCTTCGCACTTGCATTTAATCCACGATTTCAAGGCAGGCTAAACAAGGAAGGAGAGGTAAGTTATTTTGTGTCTTATGGCCTGTCCCAGGTCAAGTCACAGCTTGACTTTAGGGACAGCAAATAGAGATGGTACAAAGCAGAGAACGCTAATTAAAATGGCTTCCTTACTCACTTTGCTACAATATAATTTTCCTGTTAAATTATTTAAACTCCAATCAATCTAGAGACAACTACCAAGACAAGCAAATACAGCAATTGCGCATCAAGAGGGAGCGCTATACACTGGGG
>PVJA010030411.1:0-25838 GCA_004027025.1 Myocastor coypus | reverse complement strand
ACTGAGTTTACACCAGGAGCAGTACATATCAAAAAGACAAGAGTGACATGTATTCCAAACATAATTTTAGCATTACATTGTGCTATAATCAATATGCTGAACCTTTTGAAGGTTCTTGAGACCAATGTCTGATTCATCCTGTGTACATAAGTGTATGGTTTTGCTATTGATGTTTTCTGCTTTGTCTGCTTCCAGTCAGGGGATGTGGCCTTCTGTTGCATCTGAACATTTCTTCTTCCCTGGTTTGCGGCCTTGCAGTGGGGGAAAATCATGCTAATTCATTTCCTGCCAAAATCTTTCTGATTTCTTTAGGTTCTCTCTGTAGTATCTGTGGCTCTGCAGTGTCTGCTGTTTCGCTGTGGGTTTCCAACCCCAGTGTGACTGGCATCAGTAAGACCGTGGCTTCTGTTTCTGTGGTGTCTTTGGCCCTGCACTGGCTTAGAGGGCAGATCCCAGATCATTCCGAGACCCTGGAAGGCAAGTGCAGAGGGCAATTGGCCCTGGAAGGCTGGGCTGGCCTTGTGCTCTCCCAGCTCACCTGCCACAGAGTTTTGCAGTTAGCCAATGTTGTCTGCTGGGCCCATCTGGTCAGCACAGTGGGCACGAACTTGTGCTTCTGGGACTTGAGCACTTCCCTAGGTAAGCTCCATCACAATGATCTCTCTGTTCAAAGCCCAGAGACTTTTTAGGTTTGGTGTGTTCCTGCACTGTACGTTTTCTGCATAGACTTTTACGGTGGTTAAGATAGCATTCACTGTTTTCTTTAAACTTTATTAGTACATGTTTGTAGTAATAATCACATTCATTGTGGGGCATCAATACGTGGCCATAACACATCCTAATTCTTTTTTAAAATCCTGTCCTCTCTCCTTCCTTCCTCTCCTTCCTTCCTTCCTTCCTTCCTTCCTTCCTTCCTTCCTCTGTCTCTTGGTCCTCTTCCCTTTTACCAGAGGTCCCACTACCTGTTTTCTGTTATTTTTTATTTTTCTCTTTACCTGAAAGCAGTCATTGTCGATGTCACTACCTCTTGCCAGGGAGCAGTGATCACACACCTCTCACAGTGGGACGTAAACATGGTAGAGCCCACGGCTGAGTCTGGCTTTGGGTCTGGCAAGTTAAGTTGGGCAGCAGTTGCCGGGATGGCACAAGGACCAGGTGGCTTACATGTGCTCTTAGTGGTGAGTAGGGCTGATTTTCGGTGCCATGCCCCTCATTTCTCATGTGAATTTTGTGAATTTCGATACCAATGTGTACACAGTGCTCCATTAATATTGGGCTAATTAATCAGACCTTGTGCACACCAGCACGTCAGACCTATGTAGCTATTAGGAAGTAGGCTGGGGGGACCTCCAGACCAGATGGATGAAGACTGTGGGAGGACTTTCTGGAATGCTTTCTGCTAGTCTAAGAGCATTTTGGCCTTAGCATGGCCCATGATCTACTCGGCATTATTATTATTATTATTATTATTATTATTATTATTATTATTTTGCGGTACTGGTGTTTGAACTCAGGACCCTGTGCTTGCCAGGCAAGTGCTTATTCCACTGAGCTATCTCCCTGGCCCTACTCAGCATTATTTTCTTGTTAGAAATGCAGAAGGATCTCAGTCCTGATTTGAGTCCTTTCATCAGGAAGAGTCTGGGTGTAACAGAGGCCCTATGTGGGTCTTGCCTGTTAAAGATGGAGATGCATAGCTCTAAGAGCGTTGCAGAATTTCATTAAGATAACCGCTGTCATTGTACCTTGTGTGAGCAATAAACAACTCTAGACCTGTGGAGGCAGGGGCTGGTGGCCCAGGGAGGAAGCAGGGCAGGAGGAAGGGTGGGCATGGACTTGGCTGTAAGCAGCATCCAGGGAGCTCACACGGGCGTCCGAACTGCGGCGTCCATAAGGATGTGAGGAAGGGAGGCCAGCCCTGGGCCGGTGTCCATACCCACAAGGATCCTGGCCTATGGGTCAGGGGATGGCGGCTCTGGGAATTCATACTTCCTGAGGGTGCTCCAGTTCCAGGGGATATTGGGGCTTTTCTGCAGCGATCTTCCCAGCAGGCAGGTTGTACTCCCAGCAGCGCAGTCCAGCTGCTTGCAGGAGGGCAGGTGTAAATATGATCTCGTGGCCCTGCCAGGGCAGGTGGTGGGGAAAGGTGGGTGGCTCTCCCAGCTGGAGACCTAGGGTGTGGGCCAGTGGGGCCAGGACCCACAGGAGCAGGTCTTGTGAGTGGAGGCCCTGCTGTGGGGACAAGGTCACAGTGGAGGAGGACAAACCACTTTGTGCCTATATTCTTTGGGCGGTAGTATAGGGCTGGGAATCTGCCCGGTACTTGGTCTGGGGTCTCAGTTTCCCAGGGTTCACTCTGCTTGCTGTAGGAAGATTGGTCTCTGTCTCATGCTGGATGAGGAAGCCCAGAGAGTCTTGCCAACCCTCGGAGCTCAGCTGGGAGGGGAGAAGGGCAGAGGGCCCGACAGCTCCGCTTGCGGTGGCATCTCACTTCCTGCACGTTCTTGTCCCCTCTGGCGCCTGCTTTGTCTCACTCTGCTTGTTAGAGCCAGGGGAATGTGGGTAGCAGTTTCCCGGGTTCCAGGAGCCTGCTCTCCGTGTCCACTCTCCTCTTTCTCCTTTGTGGTGTGAATTATCAACCACCACTATTTGGGCCTGGACAAAGGCAGCCTTTCCCAAATCATGCTTTAAAAATTATATTTCCACACTGGCTAGTCACCTCATCGAAGGGCAGAGCCAGGTGCAGCTGCAGGCTGCAGGCTGTGGGCAGTGCCTTCCCTGGAGCCGCTGCCAGACAGGCAGCATCTGACGATAGTGAAGACGGTCTGTCCTCTCACGTGCCCTCGCGAGTTCCCATGCCTGCTTGGCTCTTCTCCGGAAAGGTCCTTTGAATCTGTTCAGCACTTTCCCCCTCCACAGCGGACATCCCGATCCATCATCGGCTGTCCCCTGGAATCCCCTTGGCAGGAGTCACCCGTGTGGTCTCTGCCTCTGTGTCCCCAGCCCACCCAGCCCATTCTCTTCATGAGTGACCAGAAGGATCTTTAGCATGCAGAAATCATACCACGGGACACCCCTGCTTGGATCCTCTTGGCGCCCTCTGGCACCCTCTCCTCATGCTTAGAGTTGAGGCTGCTCCCCTGCTCCTTGGGGCTGCCAGCTCTCTTGCATCTTCAGGCCTTTGTATCAGCAGTGCCCTCGCAGAAATGCTTGTGCAGCCCTGTGCATACGGGGCCTCCTTGCCCTTGCCCTGAGCCCTCCTGCCTGCCTGCCCCATGGCTCCTCTCTGCTCTCCTCTTTCCTAGAACTCTTTCGTAGAACACATTGTCACATTTCACCACCCCACTTTCTCTTTCTGTCCCTCTCTCTCTCCCTGTCTTTCTTTCATACTGAGGGTTGAACCCAGGACCTTTGTCCTATACTACCGCCCTTCTGAACATTTTATTTTGAGGCAAGGCTTCACTCACTTGCCCAGTATGGGCTTGACCTTCCAGTCTTCCTCCCCAGCCTCCCAGAGTGCTGGGATTGCAGGCATGCGCCGCCATGCCTGGCTTTATTACCTTACTTCTTTGCTGTCCATCTTCCCCACCAGAAGGACCTCAAGGAAGGGACCTGCTAGGTTTTTCCTTGGCTGCATTGCTGGTGCCCAGCCCAGCCCCTGGCATGAGTGAGTGCTCAGGAAGTAACTGATGAAGGAAGGAAGGGGAAAGAAGGACGAGAGGGAGACAAAGGGAAGGAGGGTGTCGGAGGAGGAAAGCAAGGAAGGGAGAGAGTGTTAATGGCAGCGGAGACAAGGTCTGTGAGCCTGGTGTACAGATGGCCAGGGCCCCAGGAAGTGCGGGCAGCCCAGCTTCTCCCTGCATCTGCAGACCGGGGCATGGGTGGAAGGCTCCCAAAGGCCGTCCCCGCTGGGAAACCAGTGAGCATGGAGCAGCTTGTGGTCTGAGTTTTGTCGGTTTCCCTCTGATAACCTGCTGAATCACTTCTGGTTACCATTTTCAAGGCTTTGCTAGAGGGAGAGGCGCCAGGGAACAGACACTGATGCCCTCGCTTCCTGGCACCTGAGTGCTTCCCACGGCTGGTGGTGTCACTGCTTTATTGCTTTGTTGAATGGAGGTGATCGTTCCCTTTGGCAGCTGTTGTTTCCCTCCATCCGTTGCTGTGGTGCAAGGGTGTTTCTGTTGCTGTGGCTTATTTTATGGAGAAGGTGCCGGGCCCTCGTGGCTCTTTTATGCATGCTGTCCTGAGTTTCTGCCCCTTGCTTTCTCTAGTGCTTTTGCAGATGGTTCATCTAGATTTTGTCCTGGGCCTTCTTGGTGGGGCAGGGGACTTCTGTCCAACTACCTCAGCAACCTCCTGGAGGGTTTTGCATGGGCCTGGGACCATCAGCCATGGGTTTTGCATTTCCCTGCTCTGAAATAATAGCTTTTAAAATTTTCTTGTGTACAAATGGCCGCAAGTGCAACAGCTTTCAATAATATTCCTACTTCACTTATTTTGTTTTTAAATTTTTTATGTGTTTGGTACAGGTTCTCACTACACAGCTCAGACTTGTAGTGAACCTCCTATTTCAGCCTCCTCGGAGCTGGGGGTATAGGTGTGTGCCACCACGCCTGGACTATGTTATTTATTTATTCATTTATATATTTATTTGTAGCACTGGAGGTTGAACCCAGAGCCTTCACACTGAGTGACATCTCCAGCCTTTATTTTGAGACAGTCTTGTGAAATTGCCCAGGCTTGGCTCAAATTTGTGGTCCTCCTGCTTGAGCCTTTCAGAGTGCTGGGTTTCCAGGCAGGTGCCACCACATCTGTGTTGAACATCACCTGTTCATGAGCCCAAAGTGCTATGGGTTAAAAGGGTAGAGGACATGACTGGGACCTCGCTTAGTATCTCTGCTAGGGCTGAAGTTGCAGGAGGGGTCTCATCCGGACCTTGCTGGTCCCTTTTGGCACATTCCTGCTGGTACATAGGACCCAGTGGTGCTGTAGGGGGTTGGCCCTGGCTCCTGGCTGGTTGCTGTCCACAGCCAAGCTCATATCCATATGGCAGTTCACAGTGCCTCTGCCCCCTCAAACCAGCCACAGCACATTGATGTTTTCTCTTCCCGGTCTCTGACTTCTTTGTAGCCATCACCCGGGGAAGTCTCTGCTTTGGGGGCCCTCTGAGTAGATTGGGCCCAGAGAGCTGAGCTCTGGGTGAGGTCAGCCTGCTGTTAATGCATGTCCATCATGGCACTGATGCTTAGCGGGTTGCAGTCCTGCCGTGGAAGGAGGGGCATTTTAAGACTTTTCTCCCTGTAAAATTCTAATGCCTTAAAAACCTTCAGTCCTTGTTGGTACTTGTTCTGTTTCTCAGACTTGCCACAGGCCAGCTATCAGAAATTTGACCTACAAATAATTGTCCCTCATTTGCTATTCATCACTAAAAATTCATATATATGTTATAGCAGCTGAACTGATGCTTACTGCCTTAGTCCACTTAGGTTGCTTAAAAACAACAAGAAATGTTGGCTGATGGCTTTAGATGCTGAGAAGATCAAGGTGTCTCAACCTTGTCTCACTCAGACTCATTCCTGGCTTCTGAACAGGACCTTTTGCTATGTTCTCACCTGGTGGAAGGGGCTGGGTGTCTCTCTCAAGCCTTACAGTTCTGATTGACCCAGCCATACATGCAGCTGTAAGTCCTGGACCTTTTGCTCCTCTTGCAGCCATAGGAAGCCCCATATAGGCTAGGCTGGAAGACATCACTAGAGGGGCTTCTCTTCTCCACTGTTCTCTCCCTCTCTTCCTTCTTAGAACAATGAGCCAGAAGCTGGGGCCCAGTAGTCATGAGTAAGGGTGACGGCATGAACCCCAAGACATCCAGTTCTTGCCAGTGCCAACTGGATGCTTGAGCTCTGGCCTTCATGCTAAGCTAAACAAACATGCCCTTCATGCATTTGGGTCCCAGTGAGAGGGCTTTCTGGTTCTCCTAAACAACCTAGTTGTTATCAGTCTAGTTATTTGCACTGACTTTGGCACAAGAGGAAGACTCCTATAATTTTTTGATGTGCTGTTCCTTCAAGTTCCCCAAAGGACAGGACAAGCAGAGAGAGGCTTGGAGGTCTCCACATTGGGCACAGGGCACCCCCAGTGCTGCTTGTGGATGAGTCAGGGTGAGAATGCTCATGGTGGTGCCAACCAGCCCGCAGCACCCACTTCCTTCCTGCCTGTCTGACCTACCACAGGGCTTGGTGTTCAGTTTTGACTTCTGGGTAAAGAAAAACAGGGTATCCAACTGGAGGTCTGGCCACAACTTGACTTTGGCTGAGAAGGTGGGGCCTGGGTCAGACAACCAGATTCGATGACTACAATGTTTTCAAGGCAAACAGTATCTTGTTTCTAAGGCCAGCTCCAATAGGCCAAGGATGGGCTGCCTTGGGTCACTGTTATCTGGGAAGAGACCCCAGGGAATAATCTGTGTTTGTCAAATAGAGAGCAGTTAGTTGAGAAACAGCGACCTTTTCTTTTTAAGTTTCTCCAAGGATTGTGACGATCGGAAATAATTATTAAGTCTGTCTGTGTCGTTGGCCTAAGGTCCTAGAGAGGAAGTAGAAGAGGCCATTGATCAGCTCAATGGCTCTTTAAAGAGCTGGCTGTGTTTGCCCTCCTGCCTCATAAGCAAGAGGCCTTTCTTCTGGCTCCATACTTATTGGCTTTTAGATGGCAGTGCACACAAACACTGCTTCCACTGGGTAAATATTAGGCTTACGATTGGATGAGAGACTACAGAATAAATCCATCAAATGGAGCGAGCGGTGGAGGATCAGTCTATACTCTGATGCCTAAGCCTGGCTGGGCAGAGAACTCTCCCTCCCATGCCTGCCCACCGATTTTCACCTTTAGTTCGCTTAAAGTGACCAGCCAGGTGGCTGTCATCCACAGCAAAGGGAGAAAGCCATGATGCTGAGTACCCGGTGTCTGTGTATGTTCTACTGTGGTGTTCACTTTTCTACTCCTGCCTGGATTGGAGGGGCTGTGGTTTTGTTACAGCTCTACTGAGTGCTTTTTTCCTTTCCCTTCTCTTCCCTACAAAGATAGCCCTGGGGATAGGCGTTTGTTGCTGCTGCTGATACTAATTGAGGGGTTGTTCTGTGCCAGGGGGCCCCCTAAAGTCATGATGCACTCTGTCTTTATTCTCATGGTAGAGAGAAACTCAGGTCTATGCAGTTTAGAAGCAGAATCGGGGCCTGCTTTGTTCTGAAGTGGGAGTCTGGCTCCCTTTTGCAAACCAGAGATGCTTTTTAGATAAAAATCTTTTCTCCCCAGGTGGCTAAACTGGAGGTCTGTAGCCCCTTCACCCTCTGTGCCCCTCTTGTGGGACTGCCATTTATTTATTTATTTATTTATTTATTTATTTATTTATTTATTTATTTGGGAAGGATCTACAGGGTGTTCAGAGTCTCACTACTAGATCAGACTCATTGTGATCCGCCAGTTTACAGCCTCCCAAGAGCTGGGATTGCAGGCATGCACCACCATGCCCAGTCTCAATTGCTGTCTCAGCTTGCTCCAGGGGGTGGGGCTGGCAGGGCAGGCCCACCCTGGCCCTTGCGACTGCTTGCAGGCGCTTTGATTGCTGGGGACTGCTATTCTTTCATAAAACAAACTGTAAACTGGTTTGAATGATGTGTGCAGTGGGGAGGGCTTGGAAGCCATGTGCTTATAACTGGGGTTGCAGAGGGATGGAAGGGCTGGGGTGTGAGCATGAGGAGTGCGCACTGCTCACTTCTCCTTCTGGGATGGGCCACAGGACTGAGGCCACGCCCTTCCCATGTGCTCTGGCTCCTGTCTGAGCCAATCTTCCTTGGAGGGCTCTGGGCACAGCCCGGCTCGCTTATGCTCACACTTGCGCAGGCTTTGTTTGCTTTCCACCTGGATGGGAGAGAGCAGGAAGCGACATCTCAGCCCAGGGAGAGCTGGAAATAAGGGGCTGAGGTTTTCATGGAAGTGGGGTTGCCGTGCTATTCCTGGGGGAGGTGGGGCTGTGAAATCACCCAAAGCTGCCCTGCCCCATATGCTAATGTTTCGGAGAAAGAGTGTGGAGGTGTGTGAGTCAGGTGAGGTATGATGAATACATACTTGAGAACATTCTCAGGATGCCAGCGTCTCCTTTTGACTCAGTCCTCAGCTATCCACCCCCAGTCTCATCAGGGGGGCCGCAGCAAACCCACTTCGCATCTTCCCTCCTTCCTTCGGAATCACTGCTGTGAGGAGACAGAAGACATTTGGTAACCCCCAAGCTCAGTACATGAAAAGTGAAAGGTCGTGGAAGGTCTGGGGGATTCCAAGGCAGGATCCCCTGGCCAAGGTGTCTGGCCGCACAAGGACTGTCCTGCAGACGCTCAGCTGTGTCAAGGGAGCTGGCGAGGGGGAGGGATCCTCCATCCTATCCTGCAGCAGAGGTGAAAGGAGCTCAGGGTGCCAGGCTCTGAGAGGGCGGGCGCCCATAAAGCCAGTTGGAAGGAGCCTGCTCAGGGGCCATGAGGCTCCTCTGTTCCCCTTGCAGATTCTGGGGGGAAGGCTAGAGCCTAAAGAGACCCAAGGACTCCTGTGCCTTCCACCCAGGTCCCTTGAATCTTCAGGGTGAATGTTGGAATACCTCAGCTGACCCGATTCTCACGATTCTCACAGGCCAGTCTGCCTCCAGGCCTGGGCTTTCCTAGCAGACAGGAAGCAGATGAGACTTGAAAGCTCCAATTCCCACTCAGAATTTACTTTAAGGTTTTTTGTTTGTTTGTTTGTTTTGTTTTCTGTACGTGACATCTGCCTCCCTAGTGCTGGGATCCTGACTCCATCGCTGGGTCAGCGCGCCTGAGGGTGGGGCCAGTGCGGCATGCGGTGCCGGGGACCGAACCCTGGCCCCTGGACTGACCTAAGCAAGTGCTTAGTCCGTTGAGCTATACTGCCGGCCCTTAGTAGTTGGATGGCAGAATTCACTTTAACACCAAAGGGAAGTCTGCGTTGCGGCAGGGCGGCTGTTCTCGGAGGCCATTGCTTTGGACAGGCTCATCACCTTCGCGGTTTCTGGGTTCTGGCCCAGATGAACAGGCACAAATTCAAAGGGGTTTGGAAGTCCTTTTTGTGAGTGTCTTCAGGTGTGGTGTCATGCTACCTTGATGTTCTCAACGGATTGGAAACATTTATCCTTCATAGTTATTTTGATTTAGGAGAACAGCTCAAGTCCCAATCCAGTGACCAGGTGGGTGAGGGCTCACAGGCATGTTTTTGGAAGACAGCCCTCAGCAGCAGTATTCACCCTATTTTTAATCATATCTTGTAAGGGAACTCACAAAAGAAGGCTTCCAGACTGCTTCAGAAAGAGAAAAGCACAATGGGATAAACATGCACGAAACCAGAGAGAGCGCGTCTTGAGGGAGGTGAATGGCAACACATCTTTTACTTTTATAACACATTATAAAAGAATTCCATCATTCGCCATGCATTGGATCATCCCTTATGTATGCCATTGGTGGCTTTGATCTAATGCCACCTCATGACCCTGACTTGATTATTTATTATTTTTCCTCATTTATTTTTATAAGAACTGGCCTTTTCTCTGTAAGAAAGTGAAAAGCTAAACCACTGGGTACTTTCCAAAATCATTTAAGCAAAAGGTAAGCACTTGGAGGGTGCTCGGAAGCCCGGCTCAGTGCATAGGTGGGAGCTGGGGTCACCCTGGTCTCGGCTTCCCTAGGGAGCAGTCCCTGGCACATCAAGACAGGATAATTAGCTTGGAGGAGGAGGGGTCTCTGCACTCACCGGGGACTGGTCTGCATGGCCAGGGGAGAACACTCCCGTGGCTACTATTGTATGTGTCATGGCGCAGTCCCTTCCAGGGGCTTCTGTGTATCCCATGAGTCCTCCAGGCTTTGTGCCTTCTAGAAATATTAATATTAAGACCAACATTCTTTTGAGGACCGTTGGTGGTGAATGTGCCTTCTGCTTCCCTGGGGACCAGGGAGAGACATTTGGTGGCTTCTGGGTTGTTTTCTGCGTATTTAGTCACCCACCTTGGAAATTTCTATACATCGGTTAGAAAGGACAGGCATCTGTGTGTGAGAGAGGAGGAGGAGGAGCAGGAGGGAGCACTATGCTGCTCTGATCCTCCCTGAGGTCCCTGGTGAGTGCTCCTAAGTGCGATGTGGTCCTCTTTTGTCCTGGGGCCTCTTTGGGTGGACAATTAGAGTCTTTTCTCTGTACCTCCCCAGTCCAGATGTCCCCCAACTCTGGCTGTCCCCTCCTTGAGTCTCCTTGCCCCTCTCTGGTGAGTGCTTCTACCAGTTTAGTTCCTGTGGCTGCTCCTGGCAGGGTTCAGTCTTCTGACCCTGGGACCGGCCAGCACTCCATTTCTTCTCTCGGCCTGGGCCATGATGTCTGAGCTCATTAAAATGCTGACCCTGTAGCATCTGGATGTGGTCTTTCTGTGGTCACATTCCCCAAGGATAGTTCTATGGGAAAAGTCACCAAGGGCCCTCTGCTCCCGGAACCCAGGATGTTGGGTTCTGTCCTTTGGTGGCACTGGCGTTCCCCAGTGACACAGAGAGCCAGAGGCCTCTGCACTGTGATCTCCCACTCAGGCAGGGAGAGGAGAGGGGCAGATCAAGGCTGCCTTTGGAAGTCGCCAACAAAAATAACAGTGACAACTAAAAAATAACAAAAAAACAAAACTTTTCCTTTCAGTTAACTGCTTGGGTGGCCTGGGGACTGTGTCCTCCGTCTGTGTGTAGAATATTTGGTGGCTGAGACTTGTCACATCTTGCTGTCTATGGACATCAGTGATGTGGACAACTTGCTGTGGATGAACATTCATTCGTTCTGTGTCCTTAGTGCAGGGCTCTGGGATCTATGGGTACACGTGGGCAAATGTGGGAAACTCAGTGACCAACAGTGAAAGCAGGGTATCCGTGGATGCCATGTGATTTCTTGCTCAGTCTACTACCTGCACAACAAGCCAGGTACTACTCTGGGCTGAGGTAGATGGATAGCAGTCTGGATGGATTAATGGAGTGGAAAAGCCATGTGTCACTTTCTTCCAATGTGACCTGATGCCCATCTAATTCCCTCCACACAATTGCCCTGGTCCTAGTTATGTGACAAGGTAGAGGGAGATTATCCAGTTGCTTGTTTGCGGTGAGTTGGTCCCACACAAGTGGAATCTGGGTAACTGCTGTGTTGAGCTGAGAGGTCTCTATTTACTTCTATGCAGCAGTCTCTAAATTCTGCAACTGGTGTTGTCTTGCTGTTCCCCTCAGCTTATGAGATTTCTTGAACAACAGCTTATTTTCTGGACATGCATCTGCCCCTGCTACCAACACTGGTTATTGTCTCTCAGGCCCACAAGCAAGTACCTTCATTCTTTCTTCATCTGGACGATGCCCCAGATGCTGCATGCCATGGCTGATTGGGTGGCCTGGCACATGTCTCTGAAGTGTAAGGTGGGATGCCACCTGAGGGGTCATGCACAAGAAAAGCAGTCAGGACCTCTGGCCCATCTGCTTGTGATTTCCCAAGGAAGAAGACTTTCCTTTAGCTATCAGGATTTCTCACAGTGGTTTCTTTTTCTTACTTGCAAAAGAAGACTCATCATTTCTCTTGCCCAAGTTAACCACAGAGGCAAAGCCTTCTGATGTAGGGGACACTTTAGGATGAATGCTATCTGGGAAATGCTATCTGTGTCTCCCAAATAAAAAATGACCCCCTACACACACACACACACACACACACACACACACACACACATTTCTGGATTTCTGGAAATACCGTCACTTCCACCTATCTCCATCTTTCCCCTGAGGGTGTGTCCTCAGCTCCCAAGGGTGGCTTGGAGGTAGTCATTCTTGAAAGATAATCTTCATAAGACAAATGCCCAGGGCGGAAGAAGCGTGGCCTGACATGTGAGAAAGTGTCATCATTTCAATAACTGTATCTGAGGGCCCATGTGTCAAAGGAGAGGTCATCAGCCTGTGACACTACTGAGAGGCGACAGAACCTTTACTAGGTGGGACCTGGTGGGACAGAGTCAGGACATGGTGTGCCCTGGAAGGGGATCCTGGGACCCTGCTCCTTCCTTGCTCTGTCTTTACTTTCTGGGAGCCATGGGTGAAGAGGCCACCTCTGCTGTGTCCTCCCACATCTTATCAGATCCAAGGGACCAGTGGACTGAACCCTTGGAAATGGTGAGCTGAAAGACACCTTCCCATCTTTTTTTTTTTTTTTTGTCTTTTTGAGACAGGTTCTCGATGTGCAGTTCAGGCCGGCCTTGAGCTCACTTTTGTAGCCCAGGCTGGTCTCGAACTCACACCAATCCTCCTGTCTCAGCCTCCCAAGTGCTGGGATTACAGGCGTGCACCACCACGCCCGGCTCACCTTCCCATCTTAAGTCTGTCTCAGGTGCTTGTCACAGTGCTGGGAAGCAAACACAGTGTTTTGCAGTTTGAGCCCTGCCCAGAAGCCTGGGAATTAAGGCCCTAAAGAGTGTGGTGGTTTTCGGCTGCTGAGCCCATTGTGCATGGTGTTCTTAAGAGGAATAGTATGGCAGCGTTGTTCTCAGCTGGTGGAGGTGCTGGCCATGTCCTCCATCAGATGCGCTGCTGTCCCCTCCTAGGCTTGTCACCCTGACCCCTTGCAACCACAGGCCCTTTCTCTCATGGTGCAACTAGTGCTAGCAGCTTGGAAACTGATGGGGAGAGGTGGGAGGAAGACTCCCCCTTCCCCAGAGTGGGAGTTTATATCCTTCTCTAGAAGTAGCAATTTGTAGATTAACAAGCAGGTTGGCTTAGAATGGGCTTTCTGGGTCATTCAGTGATTCCGTCAGATTTACGAACAAATGTTGAAGTGGCAAGGGTAGGGATGCTGCTGGCAGAGCGTCCTCTCTGTTCAGGGTCCTCAGCTCTTGGGACATCTAGAGATATGCCTGTCTGTCTGGGTCTTTCTCTGGTCATCCATCCAGGTATCTTCTTTATGTACCTTCTTCCTCTCTCTCATACTTCCGTTCACCATGGCATCTCTTGCTGCTATTTCTCTACTGCTGGCACATGAATGGCCAAGCAACTCACATAAATATTTGCCAACATGAATGTCATGCCAGTTTGTCGTCTTCTACTTCCACTTTCCCCCCCTTTTTTCCCCTTTTATATATTGGGCACGGAGTCGTACTATGCAGCTCGGACTCACCATGCTCCTCCTGTTTTCAGCCTCCCCAGTGCTGGAATTACAGGTGTGCACCTCCACTCCTGGTCTCCCCTTTTCTTCTTGTAAAACAGGATGACTACCAAGTTGATACTATGATGATAATTAGCTTTGCTCCTGTTTTCTAGCAATTCATATTGCTTCCATTAAATCCTTACATTCCCTGAGGATCATCAGTTTACAGTTTTGGGGCAGTTGATGGGGATGAGTTTCAGTGCCACTGTGGATCCCCAAAAAACTAGGCGCCCCACCCAGAGATTAGCATGCTCAGGATGGGGCTGTAATTCATATGCCTTGTTGCCCGGTGGCTCTGAACCGCTGGTGGTACAGTACAGACATGTCTGTCCATCAGGTGGCATGGGACAGCTATGCATATTACCACTGGTGGTACGAGGTGCCCAGTGGGCAGTCAGGAATGTAGCACTAGCTCTTTGAGCCTGTAGGAATGGGTTGAACTTGGCCTTATTACCCCAGGCTTATAACTTTATGCTGATTTGTAACCATGAAATGAATTAGTGTGTTTGTGGTGCCCTGCAGGGGCCTAAGTACTGTTCTGATGTGGCCCTCAGTGCCCGCAGCACCAGGAGCCCAAAGGTCAGCCTTGGGGGACCATAGTTCAGGAACATTTGCCCTCCTGAGACTCGGCTGCCCTTTAGAATCACCATGGAGCTGGTGTCTTGTGGGGAAGGGGTGTGGGGGCTTTGGAAGGAGGGAGCCAATTGCCAGGACCAGCTGTGGCATTGTGACTCCTGTAGCTTTTGCTTTCTGGAGTCTCTTCCTCCACACACACACAGAAAGATGAAAAACCATGTTGTATCACCTGTGCTGGTCTAGAGATGAGTATGATCAGGGCTGAATTTATTATTATATATTAATTTTTACTTCTGGTTTTAAAAAAAAAGCATCCTTTTTTTTTTTTGTGGTGCTGGGGATAGAACCCATGCTAGCAAGTGAGCTAGGTCCAGTCCCACCAGGCCCTGGCCCCAAGGCTACGAGGTTTCTTTTCAGGGCTGGCTGAACCTCTGTCCTTGCCCGACAGGGGCCTGGAGCCCAGGCCTCAGAGTCTGGGCTAAACACTGCATCTGTCCATTATCTGTGGTCCAGATTTAGGCTTGTGGGGATCAAGATGACAGAGGGAGAGTTTGTTATAGGAAACAAGGGGTGTTTTGAGGTAGTCCAGGTGTATACCCTGGCATGCCGCAGAACCTCCCTCCATCCCCCATGGGGCCCAATAGCTGCTACAAGGTGTCTGGCTGAAACCCAGCCAGTCAGCTTGGAATACACCACAGAGGGAGAAAGATTGCCCTGGGTCAACATGACCTTTAGAGACTGAAGTTGCCTAGGCCCCTCTTCTCCTTAGGTCAGAGAGACCTGAGCAGGCAGAAGCCTCCTGCTGGCCTTGAGGAAGGTCACCCTTAGGGGCCAGCAACAAAAAGCAATACAATCCACATGTATATATGTATGTATGTGTATATGTTTGTGTATGTGTATGTGTATATGTGTATGTATATGCACCAATTTCCTGCAATGGATGTTTTTATCATGTATCTAGGATATGTTCTAATAAAGGAACAGGGATAGAAGATGATCAAGAAATGATATGTCTGTAGAATTTTCCCCATACAAATACGACTGTAATGTACCATACACACACACAGTAATAAAAACATGGGATGTCAGTCCTTCATCTATAAGGAATCAAATTCTTTCAACAACCAGTGCTTTAGAAGAGAGCACCACATCTCAGATGAGAGCCCTGCTCCCGTACAAGGCCTGATTTCCCCCTAAGAGGCTCTAGGCAGAGATCTGGCCTAACCCACCCCTAGGCCCTCTACTGTGGAAACAGAGCTGACGAGCAGGGGCTGTTTTAAGCCCCTGGATTTGTGGTAATTTGTTACACAGCACTGAGAACATTATCTGGGCATGGGGTCTGTCTCAACTTGGTGTTTTGCTTTAGAATTTGGGCTTAGGACAGAGGGAAGCGGGGGAAGATGTCAGTCCTCACATATACACAGCAGGAAGCAGAAAACATTCTCTTAGAAGCACACTCTTTCAATGCTGTCTCAACTGCCAAATCTTCATCAAGCCCAGATAAGTTGAATAATTAATTCTGCTCCAAGCAGAGATATGCCATGGATAAAGCCCTGTTTTGTTTTGTTTTTTAAATCAAATATGCTTTTCAAAGGCACAGCTTTTCCTTTGAAGTGGTTCACATGCCATTTCCAGCTATTTCCTCAGCATAAAAATACACAGACATCCTGCCCCTCCCCTACCAAAACCTGGCCCTTCTCCCCTCCTGGCCCTCTTTGGCATCATGGACTGATTCTGCCCTTTCCAGCAGGCTGGCGTTGGGCTAAATAGCCAGCAAATCAGTTCCTTTTAGGAAGCCTGGGAGGGAATGGTTACCAGGAGGCAGGAGAGCTGTTTCCAGAAATAGTTTGAGGCTTGAGATCCTGGTGGTCCAGGCCCAGTGGGATGAGTTGTCTGGCTGGGGGGTGAGGTGGGAGTCCCTGCCGTGTGGGCTCTTTACCTCCCAGTGCCCTGGCACCAACACCCTGCTCCCATAGCCGGTCCTTGAGCCCTCTGCCCAGTAGACTGCAGGCTAAGCGAGAGGCCATCTTGACATTCTTAAGGCTCACCTTTGTCTCCTGGTCTTGTGTCACTGCTGCCGGCCTTCGTGACCATTGCCTTGATGGTAGTCTGATGGCCCACACAGCACCAGGGATATCTATCTGTTGTGGCAAAGTACCACATGCTGGAAGGCTTACATGGCACAGATTTATTTTCTCACATTTCTGGAGACCAGAAGCCATAAAGCAAGGTGCCAGCGGGGTGTACCTTGAGGGGGCCATGAGAGAAGAAGGTGCCCAGGCCCCTCCCTGGCTCCATGGTCATTCTGCCCCTTTGCCTTCACCTTGTATTCCCTCAACTTGTGTCTTTGGGTGGAGATTTCCAGATTTTTATGGAAACACCAGTCAGACTGTGCTAACCCTCAGTGACCTCATTTGAATCTGATCGCCTCATTCAAGACCCTCGCTCTGTCCAAACACAGCTGTGGCCTGATGTGCTGGGGCTTTGGCGTGGCTTTAGCCCGGGCCTTGTGGCAAGGAGGGCAGGGCTCCACTCAGGACGGGAGTGAGGATGCTGCCCAACTGGTCATCTCCCTGGGAGGCCGTGAGGGAGCAGGCGCAGCAGTGCGAGGGTGGGAGCGTCAGCAGCCAGGCTTGTCAGTGGCCAGAGCGGCCACGTGCTTCTTGTAAACAGATGTGTTTCTTGTAATTTAAAGGTTAACACCAAGTGTACTTTTCTTCAAATGTCTTATTTTCTCTGCCTCAGTTTCGCCAGACCTGACTCCTTACCAGGGGCTGTGCAAACAGCTCCTGAACAGGTCCACTGAGGATGGGATTATCTAGGACCAGCTCCTGTGCAACTTCCCAGCCACTGCTGTCGCTCTTGGAGTCCAGAGAAAGTTTGTAATTGTCAGAGCTATAGAGATGAGTGATAAGCCAGATGTTAGCTTTTCTCCACAGCGCTGTGGTGAAGCTCTCCTTTGAACTGCTGGTAATATGAGGGCTGGTTTATTTATTATTTCTTTAAACAGTGTTCAGGAAAAGGGGAGCACTGGGTTTTATAGAATAATTAAGCTCTTGATTTTTGTAATTTCTGGCTGATATAATTCCAAAGGATAAATACACGTGCACGTGCGCGTGCACGTGCACGTGTGCGTGCACGCACGCACACACACACACACACACACACATGTGCATGTATATGCTAACTGTTGCTTTAAGGGTGATATCCATAGACCTTTATTTGTGAAAAAGTTAGTTGAGGCCAAAGGCTCCAACCACCTTCCTCCCAACGCCCACCACAAAAACCATAGTCATGTTCTAGTGAAAAAAATATTTTCACCACTATTCTGAGCTCTGAACAAAGGATAGCATTGCTCTGAATGCTGGTCCCTCAAGCTGCCTCTGCAGAATATTAATAGATTTAATATATGGCTGGATGATGCAGGATGCACCCGTGCTCCTTACTGTGGGATTTTCTGAGTCCTTTTCTGCAGTGTTCCAGCCTGCCCTGGAATCGTGTCCTTTGAAGCCTCTCACCCTGTGGAGATCTGTGAGGCTTTGAACAGAATGAGTCATGAAGGAGATTTTTGCCCACACACAGAGACCTGCACAGCATCTCAGTCAGCAGTAAGAGTGTCTCCAGGAAGCACAGAGAATGCTAGCTTAAGCAGTTGTACTGTGTTTTGGAGTCCAAAGAATTAAACAATAAGTAGGCCACAATAGACTGTTAATGTTCTCTGTATTTAAAAACAAGAATGTCTGTGGCTTGACAGCTAAAGAAACAGAGAAGAGAATTCCCTTGTTTCAAGCAGCGGGCCTGTGTATTTTTTCTGGCTGGCATATGCACTCACTTTAATGGAAATAATGCTCACACGTCCCCAAGGTTGACTGGAGCCATTTTTACTCTACCATCTTATACGCTTCTATCAGCACAAATATGCACAGGCATAAAATGAGTCGTAAGTTAGGCTTCATGCTCTTGGCTTTGTGTTTGTCCTAAAGCCCAAAACTCATCAGTTCAAATCAAAACAAAAAAAATCAATAAACTATACACACCCATAGTTTAAAATGTGGCAAGAGATGTTTTACAAGGTTCCCATGGCCCTTGCTTCCGTGAGTAGTACCCCATGAAAGTTGCTGGTGAAGTAAGCTCCCCTCATGGAGACCTAGAACCTTCTGGAAGCTTCTATCCCCTCTCCAGGGCTCTGTGAAGTCAGGTGGCCTCCCTGTGGCTCCAGCATAGCCTCTGCCTATGGAGTCTGCCCCTGTGCTTCTCTCATTAGCTTTCACCAGTTAAGGTAACGTTGCCTGATGCCCCACCAGTTGTAAAAACAAATGCAAGCAGAGGCCCTGACATCTAGCAGGAGGGAGGTTGCTATTATTATGATTTTTACAATATCATTTTAATGAAAAAAAATTAAGATCTCTGAAGGGCTGGCCAAATAGCTCAGTGTATGAAAGTACCTGCAAGCAGGCACAGGGGCCAGGGTTTCCATCCCTGGGCCTACCGTGCTGGCCCTGCCCCCAGGGTGCACTGAGATGGCAATTGAGACTGGGTGCTGTGGTGTGTGCCTGTAATCCCAGCTCTTGGGAGGCTGTAAACAGATGGATCACTACAAGTCTAATCTAGTAGTGAGACCATGTCTTTTCCCTAAAATACAAAAAAAAAAAACCAAAAACCAAAAAAAAACGGGGAGCGGTGTGGCAAGATAGCTCAGTAGTCTAAAGCAGCACCTGCTTAGGCAAGCTTAGGCAACTGCAGGAGCTGCGGTTCTATCCCTGGCACCACAGGCTGTACCAGCTCCACCCCCAGGGCAGGCTGAGCCAGCTATAATATGAATAAATAAAGATTTTTTGAAAATAAATTTTCCAGATGTGTTAAGTTGCAAACTATCAGGCATGGTGGCACACATCTATAATCCCAGCACTTGGGAGGCTGAGACAGGAGGTTCAGTGTGAGTTTGAGACCAGCCTGGGCTATGAAAATGAGTTCAAAGCCAGCATGAACTGCATAGTGAGACCTTTTCTAAAAAAGACAAAAAAAAAAAAAAAAAAAAAAAAAAAAAAAAAAAAAAAAAAAAAAAAAAAAAAAAAAAAAAAAAAAAAAGACACAAAGATCTCTGACAATGTGTCCATGAGTCTCTTTGGGGAGAAGGCCTGTTTTAGGTGATGGAGTTGCAGGTTAAAGATAGAGTGGTAGTGTGGGTCCATGGGAAACTGCAGATTTCTGGAGTTTCTTTTATTGGATGCAGGATATTTATATGTCTGTGTACCTGTGCTGCAGGAGGTTGAAAAATGCCCATAGATCCTTCCCTTGTTGGCATCCTACTCTGGCAGTGTGGCCTTGAAGATCCTCCCAAGAAGAAACATTGCCAATTTATGCCCACTGATGCCCACTAACTTGCTTAGTCCACGGGATGGTAGCAAATATGATGTAAGCAGAGACTTCACAGCTGCTTGACAGGAAGGCAGAGTTACTGAATGAGCTCGGCTTTAGCCCGCTGGGGTATAGGCAGCTTCATGGAGAAAAACCAATGTTTCCCAGCTGGTAGCCCTCTAGCTCCTGGCCCACAGCCTGCCGGCTTCCACGTGAGTGTGCCACCTTAGACCCTCGGCCTTCGGGTGGGTCACCCCTGCTGGATGCATGAGTAAGCCCCTTTCGCTGAGAGCAACCGTGATTACTACTGGAAGCTACAAAGTTTTGGAGTGTTTTGCTACATTAGCAATGGGTTCCTGATATACAGAGTGCTTTCTTTTTTCAACCTCAGCCCTTTCTCATTTTTTATTTTGAGACAGGTTCTTGCAAATGGGTATGCCTTCTGCCTCAACCTTTCAGAGTGCAGGGATTATAGGAATATGCCACCACAACTGATCTCTACAGGCATTTTATAGGAAAAGAAATCTTTTTAGGGGACTTCACAGGGGGATTGGATATCATCTAAGATCAGAAAATGTTGCCTGAGGCTATCTGACTGTTGAGAAGTCAGCGAAGGGTTGAAGTAGATTCTATGGGTGTATTTTAGTGATATCTGAGCCTAGGTCTAGGGCTGGATTAAAAGTCCCAAATAATGGTCAAGGGTGAGTTATAGAGCAAATATGTTGTTCCATTTACGTCCTTACATTTCTTTGCCTTTCTATTACTTTAAGGAAAAGGTTTCTTTTTCTTTTCTTTTTTTGAGCTGAAAGAAAATTTAAAAACATAATGGTTTGTAAAAAGTCTGCCAACCCCATGATTCTCTGTCACTAGTGCTGTGGGCCAGCAATCACTCTGGAGAATAAAAATTGAGCCACCTACCTGGAAGGGCTGTTGGAGCATTGTCTGCGCACATAGAGTCATATCTTTGCAGAACTGGGTGATGCTTTAAAATCCATGATATGCGATAGATAGGCTTGATTACGAACAGTAATTTAGCACCAGGAAGAGGCCATGGTTTTGTACCTGAAAAGACAGATAGCATCCTTACGTAGATTAAATATAACTAGAAGGCCTTCATGAGCATCTCCGGTGTGCAGCTTGGGCTGTGTTGGTGGAAGAGAGAGGAGGAAGCTGAAAGCATGGCCTTGCAAGATCCGGGACTTCTGTGGGGAAAGGTCTTACCTTAGTGGGGAGTGGGTCAGGCTGCCTGCTGTGAGCATGCCCTCCAGGAATGGGGCTGCGACCAAAGCTTTGAGTGGAGGCTCGGAGCCTGGGGACCTGAACTTTTCAGCAACCCTGAAACTAGACTTTGGCACCTCTTAGAGATGGACGAAAATGCCTTTTGCATAAAAGGATGTGCATAAGTCTTTGCGGGTCTGGGGGTGCAATGTTATGGTTTGTGTCTAGTTGTCTCCTCAAAGCCTCATGCAGTCCTGGGGAGGACTTCTAGACTTTATGATTAGTTCATGACCCAGAGCTGGGGTTATGGTGTGAGTGCTACACCCGTGCTGGCGACAGCATGAATGCAACGTAAAGGAGAAAGATTTGCTGTCTGTTGTCGTTGTCACTGCTACTCCTCCCCTTTGCTCTTGCTCTTTGCTATTCTCTGCCACATGAACTGCTGCCCTCTGCCTGGTGCCACTCTGCCTTGGAGCTAGCAGTGTGTGCACTGAAACCTCCACTAACTGTGAGCCAAATAAACCTTTTCTTCCTTACTTTTGGGCGTCCGCTATTTTGTCCCAGCGATGAGCGAAGAAAAACTGAGACAGGTGTACAGAGTTAGAAAAAAGCTGCGCATTTTACCACTGGCAGGAATGTCTGATTCATTTGAAACCTTTTCTTCCCTACTCTGAACTACCCCTCCTTCCTGCTTTAGGATTACCCATATCTTTTTTTCTCTGGGCTGTGCAACATATTTTTTTTTTTTTTCTTATTTTGGAGATTTTGCACGTAGTTCACTCTGACAAAACAGTGGCTCCTGCGAACATTGACACTGTATGGGGGACACGCGGTGACGGCCAAAAGAAAAAAAAAAAACAAACTGAAAAGTTACTCTGCATTTTGGGGAAGGCTAGCAGAATGGTTTTGAGATGTCAGAGCAGGACGGAAGGGGGCACACTGGGTTCAGAGTGGGCCGAGTGTACCTAGGAAGGCTTCCTCGAGGAGAGAGCTCAGCTTCGTCATCTAGGACTCCAGAAGCCTAGAGTGAAGCAGATGAAGTGAAGCTTTGAGACCTGTTGTACTTATGGATACGACGGCATCACTAGGAGGGGACAGACCTGAGCCGAGGCAGAACTGCACTCCTAGTCACCTGCACAGGGCAAGAAGAATTGTAGTTCAAAAGCCAGTAGAAACACAGAGCATTGAACTGTCATTCTCCTCCTCTTGAGAGTCCTATCTGTGGTCCATAATCCCCAAATATACAGATAAACTGAGGCAAGGAGGAGCGTAGTGGCCTGCCCACAGGGCCCGAGGCAGACTGTACCCTTTGATGCAACTTCTACTCTACTCTGTGTCCTCATTTGCTTTGAGGCTGGCCGCCTGTCACCCCAAGCCAGCCTGGATCTGGGCAGCGGGCCATGCCGGGCTCCCCGAGTGAGAGAAGGTCATCTGTTATGTAAGCATCATCCATATTCTGGCTGATGATCGGGGTGACATTTAATTTTCCCATAAGGTGGAATTATTTAAGATTGTGTTCTGAGCATCATTATTATGGCGACATCTCAGTCACGAGAACAGCATCAGTTATTTAACATCACCTTGTGTGCCTGGGTAACGTGAGGGTGACAAGAGACAGAGGGAGGTTGCCTGCAGATCCCTCTCCATTGGTGCCTGGGTGTGCAGGGGAAGGCCTCTCTCTGGCCCCCTCAGTCTTCTCTCCTCTGAGTGTAGCAGCCACCTTGCTTTAGCTGTACCTGGCAGGGGCCACCCGCTAGTCCCCTAACATTTCTCTTAGTTTAAGTGACAAATTGCCCTTAAGGACGCTGCTCCCCAGAGGTTAGGTGAGGCCTGGGAGGAAATTTACTGGCTCCTCCCATTAATGTGATGAGGTGCTTGTGGATTTGGCAAGGATCAGCCTGCCTCCCACAAGCTGTGGGCATGAGGGCTTGAGCTGCTGCTCCTCCCTGGACAGACTCACCATGAGACGCCCCAGTGCAGAAGAACCAGAGCCAGGGGATGTGAGACCTGCTGCCGGCCGCTGTTGGGGCTTGAGCCAGTGCGTTTGGCTGCCCTCTGAGTCTGGGAGGCTGCAAGGTCTGCAGTACCAGTAATTGCTGGTAGCTGTCTAGATTCGTCTTGCATGGGACTTTTGTTTCCTGTCCCCTGGGAACCTGGTGTCCTTTTCACCATGTTGTAGTTCATTTCTCTGGTGATATGTTTCTTCTGAGGCTCTGGAGACATCAGCAAGTGTGAGCTGTTTTCTCCAGCCTTGGAATAGCAAACTGCAGTGGACAGCATCTGGATTGCATTTCCAGAACAGGATATGCACCTGCTGCTCTCGGGGTTCTTTTTATTTTCGTGTAAGGCACTTTACAGACCTGCTTTCCTCCCCTTGTCTCCTGCGTTCTTTTCCTTTAATCTCCTTTTGCCTTCTGGAGAGCATTATTCTTCTTAGCTCCTGCCTCTTTGGCCATGTCAGAAAAGGTGGAAATTGCTCTTTTTATTTTGAGCCAGGGACTGCACAATGATAGTTATAATAGTGCTGGTATTAATTCGTTATGAAGCAACAGGTGATGTCCAATCCTATGGCTCTGCGCAGGTCTAGGCTGCTGCTTCCTGCTGTCCAGTCTTGAATCTTTTTTTTTTAAAATGCATTTAGTATAGGGTTTACACAGTCTCACTACACAGATTAGACACATAGTGATTCTCCTGTTTTTCACCTCTCAAGCACTGGGATTGCAGGCGCGTGCCGCCACAACCAGTCTCACTCTTGACTTTTTGTACCAAGCTAGATTTGGAGAAGTAAAGGGAGATGGGGCAGGAAGGGGCAGGGAACAGGCTTAGGGGACAGAGATAGAGAAGGATAGAGAAGGAAAGGGGGCATTCTTGTAACCTGGGAAGGGGTCTGTATGTTTGGCGCCTTGACACTTGGCAACTGCCCTGGGGACACATTGAAGCTGTGATGTCCATAGCCCCGGTGATCCACCTGCAGCACTGTGGTAGGGTGGGAGGAAGGTGACATAGCAGACCCTCAGGGGAAGTCAGGTCCTGCTTGTGTTGGTCACATTGGCTCTGGAAGGTGATTGTACTCTCCCCTGGCCCACCTCATGGGCTTCTGGGATAGACTGAGGTCCCATGAATAGGAAAACATTGCATAGTTTTAAGAAATTAGGGAGCGACTTGGGAGATAGCTCCATGGCATAAGTACCTGCCTGGCAAGCACAAAGTTGTGAGTTTGAACCTGTCCTACAAAAAAAAAAAAAAAAAAAAGGGGGAAACTCATCCAACCAAGCAAGCAGGCCCGGTATATGAGTGAGACCACCTGGGGCCCACTGCAAATTCATTTAACCCAGCAAAAAGGCCCAGCATGTGAGTGGAACTGCATCCATCAGACAGGCCCAGTGTGGAAAACTGCCCCAAAACTCCCTGCAGAGAAACTAGAGACAAGACCCACCCAGCTGATCCAGGAGCAGAACATCTTGCCAGAGTGGCACAGCAGGTTCACCTCCAAGGGCAGCAGCAGGAAGAAGTAGAGCTCAGTAACCAGACCCAAGCCACACCCACCTGGATGAGTTTGAACTTGGTAGACCCAGATTTGGTGTTAAGCTAAGAACTCTACCAAAGCTATACACCAAAGATCAGAAGGCATGGCTATACAAAATCACAAAAAGGAGCAAAATGTGCTCTTAGGCACCAAGCCCACCCAGAACAAATGCAGGGAACAATAACATAAAATAAATTAGAAATCACATACCAGAAATCTCTGAAATAATAGCATCCGAGGGGCTGGAGAGATAGCTCAGTAAAATAAGTGCTTACCTGGCAAGCATAAGGGCCTGTGTTCAATCCCCAGTTCTGCAAACAAATAAACAAACAGAAAATAATAGCATTGAAGTAAAGAAACAACTGCAGAAAGGTATAGAGGAAATCAGAGCAGAAATAATTTCTGAAGAAAAGAAATGATAACTATAAGGAAAGAAGTACTACGTGCTTCTAAAGAAGATGGTGATAAAAAATACTGGAGAATAGAAAAATGATTGAATCCTTGGATGAGCAA
Source organism: Myocastor coypus (assembly GCA_004027025.1). Taxonomy (NCBI): domain Eukaryota; kingdom Metazoa; phylum Chordata; class Mammalia; order Rodentia; family Myocastoridae; genus Myocastor; species Myocastor coypus. The sequence continues at coordinate 1,399 of PVJA010030411.1, read as the reverse complement.
TACAGAAAAGAAATAGAATGCATGAAGCAGATTCAAAGTGCTGTATAGGAAATTAAAAACCTCGATCACAAGCTGGCAATACCGTTTCAATGAAAGTGAAAATAGACTTTAAGATCTTAAAGACTGCATTGCAGCTAGTGTAGAGGTAAGAAAACATCTCTTAGAAACAACTAGGATGCAGGAAAAAATAATAAAACATCTGCAAGAGGATGCAAAGATGAACAATGTAAGACTAATAGACATCAATGAGAAAGGAGTCAATATAAATGATATAAAAATAATATGAACAGAAGTAATAGCTGAAAACTTCCCAAATATGGGGAAACAACTTGACATTCTGGTAACTGAAGCATATAGAACTCCAAATAACATCAACCCAATTAAAACAACACCCAAATCTATAATAATTGAGATCCCAGAAATTCAGCACAGGAACAATATACTGAAAGCTGCTAGAGAAAAGAAACAGATCAGATTTAAAGGAAAACCTATCAGAATAACGGCAGATTTCTCCTTACAAACCATCAAGTCAAGAAGAGCATGGAGCAAAGTACTTTAAGTCTTGCAAGAAAACACATTCCAACCTAGAGTTATACCCTGAAAAACTCTTTTTTTAAGTATGATGGAGAAATGAAATACTTCTAGGATAAAGAACAATTAAAGAATTTCATGATGACAAAGTTTACTAAAAGATATTTTAGAGAAGGACCAAAATGACCACAACTCCATGAAAGAGAATGGAAAGAACCCGCCAAATAGGGCAAACAGTTAAATACAGGAGAAAAAGAGGTATACAATAGCAGTCTTTAAACTATTCTTTTGTATACAGCAGCAAAATATTTCCATTAGCATATTCTACAAATGGACTTCTTCTGCACTCTATGGGTCATGATTCTTTCTTGTTCTACAGGGTGCATATTAAGGAAATAGCAGTAGCTCAGTCCCATAAGTAACAACTGGTCACCAGTAAGCCTCATGGGTATTGTCCATGTCCATGACATACTAGAACTTTGTGTGATATCCTATACCCAAACTGTTAGAAGTTCTGGTCATATATTTGCCATTCCAGTATTTATGTTATATTTTATTCTTAGTAATTCTTTACTACCATGGAAACTTTTTCTTAGTTGATATTTTTGTATATATTAACCTATTCAAATACTATGCAAGCACTCTGAATTGATTGCCTCTAAGTTGGACTCATGATTTGAATTTTGGAATATTGTTTTTAAATATTTAATTTTTAATTAATTTTCTCAATGTTGCTTATAATTTTTGTCTTATGATTTATACTGTATTTTGACTTATAGTCTGCTTATAAGACATAGAATGATATTTTCTCCTGGTATTAGAAACTTTAAAAAGAGCCGGGCGTGGTGGCTCATGCCTGTAATCCCAG